>CAJNIZ010039669.1:44921-58373 GCA_905231905.1 Symbiodinium pilosum | reverse complement strand
TATTTCCGTATTTAAGTATCGGTACACAAGCGCAAACAAAAAACCGTGGCTCATTTAAAAGGCAAAACGGAGGAAATTGCGTGGCGGATGCGCTGTGGAGTAAAAGGATCTAAAAACACCTTTATTTGAGATTCTTTGAATAATTCGCAGGGGCCCGCTCCTTGCCAAGAACCTACAGCAGGGCTTGCTTAGACGTGCATAAGTTTGCCCAAGCATGGCTCGAAGTCCTGAGATACATCGGCTTACGGACTCATATTAGGGCTATATTGGGGTTACATAGGGATAATGGAAAAGAAAATGGAAACTACTGGTTTAGGGATTTAGGGTTTAGGCTTTCAGGGTTTTAGGTATGCTGATGTAGCTAGGGGTCCCCTCCTGATATGTCAGCCCTGAACGTGGGGTCCAGGGCTTAGGGTTGAGGATTCGAGAGGCTTCACCCCATGGACCCGAGTCCCGGCATCCAAAACTGCTGTCGCAATACATACCTCCCTGGTTCAGAGTTTGAAGTGTTCCCCTAAATTCCTAAACCTTAGAAAAACCCTACACCTAACACCCTGCAAACCTAAAACCCTGAACCCCTAAACCAGTAGTTTCCATTATCCCTATATAGCCCCAATATAACCCCAATAGAAATCTGAAATACATCATTCTTTCGGACTCCGGACCCCGGCTTCTCTGTATGGTATAGCGTCCATCCATGTCCAGTCCCTACTGCTGACAATGAAAACCCTGCAAGACCTCAGTATACTACAATGCCATAATTCCCGAGGTAGAAAGTACTTAGGGTCATGCAGGATTTTTTGGTAGCCACCCTAATTCCCAGAAGGAAGTCGTAGTTTCACAAAATAAGGGGAACCCAATGTAGACCCCAAAATACTATGATCCTCATGATAATTACCCGCACAAAGGTACACCTAATTTTGGGAAACCCCCATTTGGACCCAAAGGGTTCAGAGCCTTCGCTTTGGAAAGCCGCTGAACCAAGCTCAATTGATCCTAGCGCCTCTAGAAGCCAAAGGGTCCAAGGACCCACATAATAGGGTCTCTTTACAGGGGTTATAGGGGGATACATAGGGATATATGGGGATTATATAGGGGTATATAGGACCCCAATAGTAGGGTTTCAGGTCTCAAATACCATTAATGATATAGTAGTTGGGCCCCAAAACCCTATTATTTGGCTCCCTGTACCCTTAGGGGAAGCGACAGAACCAGAACCTACTATGCATGCCAAAGCCTCGCGTGCCTAAACAGAAACTCCCATTCAACAAGGGGCACCCCAAACCCTTTCCCTAAGGGTCCATGTACCTAATAATCAGGTACTTGGGTTTTGGGGGAGTAGTAATTATAGTGCAGGTTTTGGGTAAGTATATGATTATTAGGTACTTGAACCCTTTGGGCTTAGAACCCTAAGGGTCCAAGGACCCAAATAGTAGAGCTTTAGGTCTCAAATACCATTAATGATCCTTGGACCCTTAGGGATACCCTTTAAACTGTAAAACCCTGGCCTTTTCCAGGTCAAACTTGAAGATGCGGTGGAAGAGGGGCTCACCTGCGCTCGCGGACGAACGGTTTAGGGCTTAGGGTTTAGGGTTTAGGGTAACCTCTACAAACTAAACAGCATGAAGCCCATAATTAAGGCGTAGACTTGGATTCAGGGCCTGGGGTTTCGAACTTTGAGCTGAGACGCAGATCGAAGGTCTGTGGTTTAGTGGGCAATTCCCAAAATTGTGGATTTTGATACCCCTGAATATTAGGTGCCGTACTCTAATCTACAACCAAAGGGGGCCCATAATTTTGGGAAAAACCTATCAGGGACATCTCGAACTTCTCAAGGACAGTTGGAGAGGAAACGTGGCTAGATGGGGGTTGATTTGGGGAACTAGAACCCTAACCCTAAACACCAAAAGGGAACCCACGTAGGGACCATAGCGCGACAGGCACCCAGGGATTGCGCGCCGTAACCAGGACTTTCCTAGGCATTTTCCTAAGTAGGGCTAGAAGTCCCCGAACTGTGGTTTCAACTTAGGGTTCAGGGTTTAGGGTTTGAGGTTGAGATTTCAGGGAGACATACGTATTTGTTTATATATATATATATCTGATGTAACCTCCGCGAAAACTTGTTTACCAGACCTTTAGGGTTTGGGGATATATGTATACATGTACATGTATATAAAGATATAGGTGTGTAGAACCCCACATAAGACAACATCTCACCCCATTTACCCATCAGCCTAGCAGTATAAAATCTAGCCTGAGCCTTAAACTCTCAACCCTGGGGCTTAGGGTTTAGGGCCTAACTAAACCCTAAAACAAAAACCTTAAACCCCCCCAACCCTACAGCTTAAAAATTGAGGCATGGACCCGCACCCCTAAATCTCAAATCCTGGAGCCTGAGCCCTAAACCCTCAACCTAAACCCGAAAAGTAGGTAAAATAATAGCCCCAAACCATCTCAAACCCATAATGACAGCCATAAAGGCCATTCTTTTACATACTTTTGGGGTCCAGGTGGACCCGAAACCCTCTTCCCCAGAACGCAGCCCCCGCGGCCTGAAGCCTAAACTGGCCAGGGCACGGCCCAAACAACTCAATCCCACACCTTTGAACCCTAGGCCCCCCAACCCTAAAGACAAAACAAAGTTATAGTTCTCTATAAGGTGTCTCTAAGGTCCCAATCTCCTTAAGTTTGAAATTTTAGAGCTTCTGCGCTAGAAAACAACCTCGTCAAACCCCAAGTGTGTTTCATTGTTGCTTCTCATTTTCAACACTCGGTGAATACCTAAAACCCTGGACCCTACACCCGTACACCCCTACACCCTAAACCTAAAAACCCTAAGTGACTGTTTGAATCCCCGGTCCGCGGGACCTGCGTAGCTTCCAGCGGCCCAAGTATATCGGCATTTCCGTCCCATCTTCTTCAGGTTGACAACCTTACAGGTGTACTTAGGGTTTACTCGAAGGGATTTGGAACCCCAGTAGAAATTATAATTTCAGCTAAATATTAGGATTTTAGGTAACAGAAATTTAAAAAGTATTTTCAGGAACCTTGTAGTTTAAGCTTTTTGGAGGGTTGGGGGGCGTCATGGTGAGTCGAAAATGATGGAAAACACATAAACCACACCATAAACGCTGAGCACTGTTTAGCGAAAAACGCCCCTAGCCTTAAAAGCATGTGACCTGTACAACCTGGGCAAAAGTGGTTCCGAAACTCCAAGACCCTGCACTGCCCATTTCCTGAGGATCCAAGCCTACCCTTAAGAGTCCCTAGAATAACCCCAAAAAAGGCCTAACAGCTCATGTTACGGGCTCATAACTGCTAAGCCAAAACCCTAAACCTAAACCCTGATTTTTAGACCCCTAAATTAGGGCCCCATACTACCTACCTTCAGCTGTTTGGCTTCCCAGGCATGGCTGTCACAGCAGTCCGAGTCTCTGGGAACTCCAAGCCATGAAAGCCGTCGGCCAGCACTTTCTCCGCGACATTCTTGCCTTACTTGTGGTTGAAGGTTTAGGATTTAGGGCTGAGGGTGTAGGACTTAGGTGTTGAGGGTTAGGATTTACTTGTGGCAGTAGCTTAACAGTGGTGAAAACAATAGTTAACAGTACGTAGTGCTTCAGTGGTTAAGAGCAGTTCCAACAGTAGTATAAAGGTGGTGGTTAAGGGTATATGGTGTAGGCTTAAGATGTAGGGTTGACGGTTAGGATTTATACTTGCGATCAGGGCAATCAGGGGTTAAGATGGTTCTATAATTAATGGATTTCGGGGTGATATGGACTCTCGGGTTAGGGTGTAAGGGTCAGCCTTCTCAAGGTAGTGAGAACTGAGCATCAGGCCTTTCTAGGCAGGATGCTTACACATGAACGAGCCAATGTTGAGAGACTTCAAAGTCCACTTCTAAGTGCCCATGACCCCTAAGCTAAAGCAACCCTTAACCCTAAACCCTAAACCGTTCAAATCTTGATTGAGGTCTCGGCATTAGCTTGGGGCTTAGGAGATCTTTGCCTATCGGCTAAGGGATTTGAGGTAGGTTGCCCCCATCATAGCCACACGGTTTAGGGCTTAGGGTGTAGGGCATAGGGTTTAGGGTTATATTGATTTTGGAAAGCGCTGAAAGAAGATGCTACTTAACAACCTGGAGATTCCACTTCACCATGGCTGCGTAATCTACCCTGGCGAATTCCCGCTACCAGTAACTGTCCTCGAGTGGCTTTATTAAGGGGCCATTATAACTCCTAGTACGACCTCAAATATACCATAGACCCTAAACTCCAAGCCCCCCTACTGTAAGCCCCAAACCCCGAAACCCAAGGTGGTAGGATCTCAAATATCCCTAGAGCTCCATCCCATTGGCCCGGTGTAGGTACAATTAGAAAAACACGGTGGGGCCCACACTGAGCCATAGTCTAAAATCCAAGTATCTCCCTCAGTAACCCCTGTAACAATCCCTATATAATTCCCTATATAACCCCCTTGAAGGAGTTTAGTCTATAGCTCATGTAGGTATTGCTTATAGACATAGAGCCTTAACCAGGTACATGTTGATCTAAAGGTCCCTTGGTGAGCAAAAAATATTTAGGGTTCCCGTAGGTCTAGAAAGGAACTCATGTTTTCTATACGGGCCATTTTGGGAGCCGGCCGTTTGATCAAACACCCTAAATCTTAAACCCTAAGACCGAAATCCTAGACCTTAATTCCTTAACTTTAAGCTTTGTATAACAACCATAGTCTGTAATCAAGGGGGGATTGTACCCTAAACGCTGAACCCTAATGGGTTCTTCCAGCTGCCGTTCATGTCGAAGCGATACCTGCAAAGGTTGATAGCGTTGAGGGGTTTGTAGGGTTTAGGGCTTAGGTCTTTTGGGCTCGCGGTTTAGGTTTGTAGGGTTTAAGGTTGTTAGGCTCTTTAAGGTTTAGGTTAAGGGTTTTGGCAGTCATATTGTGGATGGAGGAAATCTTACGCCATCATGTTTACTCTTCCAACAATGCTAGGTACAGCATTTTTGGGATACGAAGTGGCGCAAGATTTTCGCCATCCTGGGTAAAAGGAATCAAGAAAAACAAGCATAGCAACCCTCACCCTGCCCGAAAAACCAACAACAAACTGTACGCGGTTTAGGGTTTAGGGCCCAGCTAGTCTGTTTATGTGCGAGAATGTACGGACTCTGTGTTAGGGGGAGGGGGTCATCATACAGGTCCGAACAACATTATGACCATTATGAAGACTCCAGGAACAAGCCGTTATCACCAGATAGAGGCAACACAAGGAAGGATTTTTCATGGGTTCTGCTGCCGCTACCACCCCTTAATAACCTCGCACCAAGGTTGAAGCGCTGATGCGGGGTATTTAAGGATAATTCGAAAGAGGAACCTTCAAGGGAAAGGAATGTAACGGGAAAATAATAGGGGAACTCATAGAACCATGAGTGTAGGGTTTACGGTGTAGCCCATGAGTTTAGGATCCTGGCTTCCACCCTCACTTCTCCCATCATTCCAGCAACCCTAAACCCCAGAGGGTCCATGTACCAAATAATAATTGGGTACTTGGATCTTTGGTTTTTATAACCCCAAGGGTCCAAGTACCTAACAGTCATATACTTACCCAAAACCTGTACTATAATTACTATTACTCAAAACCCAAATACCCAATTAAACCCTAAACCCTAAACCCAATTATTGGGTACATGGACCCTTAGGGTAAATTATAGTACAGGTCTTGGGTGAGTACATGTTTATTAGGTACGTGGACCCTTAGAAAACCTTAAAACTTCAACCCTAAGCCCATCAGCACTCCAAAGTCCAAGGACTCACAATAACAGGGTTTTAGGGCCCAAATACTCAAATCTTGATGCTATTTGGGCCCTAAAACCCTATTATTTGGGTCCTTGTACCCTTAGGGACAATCTGGCCTATAATGGGTTTCATAACATGTAAACGAAATGCCCTCGGATACTTCTTTCGCAGCCGAGCATCTCGTAGAGCTTTTTTTCAAACCGTGGCTTCATCAAGTCTTCCTTGCATTAAAGGGACTCTAGTGGGAACCCCAAATAGGGAACCCCANNNNCTGGTAGGTATATTCCTATTATGTACCTACTATATTCTTGGGGTTCCCTATTTGGGGTTCCCAGTAGAGTCCCTTTATGCATGTCTGCAACGATCCGTTTGGCATGGCTTTGCACTACTCTGACGAAGCCCTACAACCCCAAACCCTAAGGGTACTGAGCATTCTGGTGCGCCCTTCTGTGATCCGCATGCTAAGGATAGTACTTGGAGGGTCAGGGGGACTTAGTAAGTAGGTTAATAGCCCCTATAACCTATATAGTAACCCCAATTATCCCCATTATTAACCTCGTTACTAAGTCCCCTGACCCTCCAAGTAAGGATAGTAGTCGTGTAAAGACGAGGAATGCTTCACCCCAGGGCTGTTGAAAAATAGATACCAACTATATGAGCTATAGTCGAAACTCCTTAAAGGGGGTTCCTTAAAGGGGGTTTATAGGGCTGTATAGGGTTTAGGGTTTAGGATTTAGGGTTTAGGGTTTAGGGTCTAAACTCCTTAAAGGGGGTTATATAGGGGATTCTATAAGGGACTACTATTGGGCTTATTAAGGGGGATACTAGGAGTTTAGACAATGGCTCATATAGACTTAGAATGAAAGGACTCCTAGAACCCCATGACCTACCCGCTTCGTAGGATATCCAACTTAATGTCTAGTACCCTCTACATACAGAAACAAACCTGATCAAATTACCCTGACCTGGACCCCTCAACCCTGCCCCTCTTGAAGGGTAGCTGTGTTAAGCAGACTTTAAATAAACATTACAGGGGTTTAGGAGTCTAGGTGAGCCGCCGCATCTTTCCGACCGGTCTACGGTTCAGGGTTTAGGGTTTCGAGCCTCTAAGGTATGAAGCTTAGAATTTAAGGTTTCAGGTATAGGGTTTAGGGTCTGAGGTATGGGGCTTAGGGTCTGAGGTTTAAGAGTTAAGGTTCAGGGTCTGAAGCCTGGACCCTCTATCCTAGACCAGAAGCCCGCCCCAGACCCCCAAAACCCTAAGTCCTTAACCCCAGACCCCCACACGTAAGCACCAACCCCCAAAACCATGGAAATTCAGCCACGTTCAGGCTCTTTTGAGGTTTAGGGTTTAGGGCACCTACACCCTAAACCCTAAACAGGCACCTCTTTCAATGTTGATGCCAAGCAATGAGGGGGCCATGCTACTGACCAGATGGGGGGGACTTGCAAAAGTCTAGTGCGCTTTATGTTTAGGGTTTGGTATAATATAGGTGCATAAAATAGGGTTTTATAGGCATAGTGGAAAAGATGGAAACTACCGTTTAAGGCGTCAAGCTTCGGGGTTTAAGGCTTCAGGGCTACCAATTTCTGTTCATGACTCAGTCCAAGCGCTCCAAGACTAGGGCCTACCACCAAATTCAGATTAGAGCATAAACACCAAACACTTAATCCTATACCCTAAACCATATAACCCGACCCTAAGCTCTAAACCTCATAGCGTTGCCTTAACCTGTCGGTATCCTCTTGCTACGTGAGCTATAGTCTAAACTCCTAGTATCCCCCTTCATAATGCCTTTGGCAGTCCCCTACCTAATCCCCTACATACCCCCCTTTAAGGAGTTTAGACCCTAAACCCTAAACCCTAAATCCTAAACCCTAAATCCTAAACCCTATATAGCCCTATAAACCCCCTTTAAGGAACCCCCCTTTAAGGAGTTTAGACCATGGTTCACATTGGCTACTCCAGGATAAGCTTAGCCGCCTTTACAGGGTGCCCGGACATGTCAATGCCGTCCCATCGAACCACAACCAGCACAACGGTGTCACCTTCCTGTAGATTCAGAGCATATACAGCTCGGGCTTAAGAGGGCTTGGGGCGCAGGAATGCAGGTTCAGGGTTTAGGGATACCAGCCTTGTTTCAATACAGCCAAGGGTTTAGGGCTTAGGGCTCGTGCTTTAGGCTCCTGCTTTGAGATTTCGGGATGAAGCTTCGAAAAACTCAGGACCCCTGGGGTGGGTCCTTAATCTTGGGGACCTCGTATACCCATTACAGTACATGCCCTACGCACGTCAACTTCCTTTGGGTTGGCTTGTTCCTGCTGAATTGAATGATGTTGATTGACTTTGGGACCTCCGCAGAACCATCCCGTTTGCGGTTATGTCCTCTGTATTCGTCGTATAGCCCTACACCAAAGAGCTCCCTACTTCTAGGTTGGCTTTAGGTCATTTTCGCCACCCTGAAACTAACCTGCACCCTTTACTAAACCTAAGGGTCCAAGGACCCAAACAAAAGGGTTTTAGGGCCCAAATACTATAATATAATGGTATTTGGCCCTGAAATCCTATGCTTGGACCCTTAGGGAAACCTTTTTTCGATCTAGGGTTCGGGGCGTAGGGTTCAGCATGGTAAACATCTTGCTCCACTCGCGCGAAAGATATGTTAAAGAAAAGGAAATCAGAACTATTACCGTATAATAGGGTTGTATACAGCGTGGATTTGGGCGGCAAGAGTCATACGCAAAGCGAGCACCAGGCCAAGGAAAAAGGTATTTGACGTCCAAATCCTCTTGAAAAAGAGTTTGGCAGGCAGCGTGGATTTTGGTGGCAAGAGTCAGATTCAAAGCCAGCATAGGCCAAGGAAAAAGGCATTTGACGTCCAAATCCCCTTGAAAAAAGAGTTTGGCAGGCAGCGTGGATTTGGGTGGCAAGAGTCAGACGCAAAGCGAGCACCAGGCCAAGGTAAAAGGTATCTGACGTCCAATTCCTCTTGAAAAAGAGTTTGGCAGGCAGTATTAGGGGTTATAGTAGGGAATGAGGGAATATCTTATGTAGGGATACCCAAAAAACAGTGGGTGCAAGATTTCCTGAAACCACCATAGTAGTAAGTACATAAGGCGTCTAAGCCTAAGCTTTCGAGTATGGGCCGGCAACATAGGCCCGAAGGCCTTTTCTAGGAAGGCTCAAAACATAGGGCATATACTAGGCATGTAGAGCCCCTAGGACTAAAGGGCCCGTACTAGAGGCCAATGGCTTGATTTTCAGAGGGAACATCAAAAATCCTGAATGTGAACTCTCCCAAATCCGAAACCCTACACCCTAAACCATACCCAAACCCTAAACCCTAAAGCCTAAACCCTAAAGCGCCAACCCTAAACCACCATAACCAAACCCTGAACCCTAAAGCCTAAACCCTAAAGCGTCAACCCTAAACCATAACCAAACCCTAAACCCTAAAGCCTAAACCCTAAAGCGTCAACCCTTAACCATAACCAAACCCTAAACCCTAAAGCCCAATGCCTAAACCATAACCAAACCCTAAACCCTAAAGCCTAAACCCTAAAGCCTAAACCCTAAACCATAACCAAACCCTAAGCCCTAAAGCCTAAACCCCAAGGCCTGCACCCTAAACCCAAAAGAATGCTGACTTGAGCTGGGGGTCCTCCCAGCTGTTTGCCACATGAAAGATATGGCAAGTCTGGATGGTAAACCACCTTGGTTTAGGGTTTAGGGTTTAGGGGTTTAGGGTTTAGGGTTTTAGGGTTTAGGGTATGCCCAAGTAATCTTTCGACTAGGGGTGTACACAGACCAGAGTGATCTGTTTATGGACAGTATGGACAAACGAAGCATTCTATGTAGACATGGAGTTCCAGGAATGACAATAAGAGTGCCGGGGCATATGACACTGTCGCTATATAAGGGTTGTTAGGGCCTAGCTGTACAACGTTGATATTGCATTGGTTCAGGCTTCTTTTTAGGTCTAGGTATTCATGTTTCGCGATACCGGTAAGATTAATGCTGGGCGGCTTTTTCCGGTTTGTCCTACCTGTCCCTAGAGGTTTATGTACATGCAAAGTCTTTGGCTACGGTTCCTACGTGTAGTGTTCAAGGTGAAAAGACTGTTGTTGCAGGTGTGGGAAACTGAGAACAGCTTACGCACCCGGGCTGTTACGAGCCTGGCAAAGTTACTCGGGGCTCAAGAGAGCTCAGAAACAGGGCTGTAGTTTAGGTTTCAAGGTTAACCAGGTTGAATAGAACATGTTATAAGGATTCATAGAAGGCCTACGAATCTTACTTCTCGCTAGGCCCCTGTGAAGCTGTTTGGATCAATTGTTCCTTCGACCGCCACCCAGAAGAATGAAACTCACACGCTTCTGAACACGGGTCTCAAGAACGATAACTATTCAGGCTTCGAGGCATGTGATTTAACAATTTAACATTTTCTTTTCCATTTCACTCTTCATTCTGATGCCCTGAACAATATAAACCCTACCCTTAAGGGTCCAAGGACCCAAATCATAGGGTTTTTGGGCCCAAATGCTTCATAAAATATAAATGGTATTTGGGCCCTAGGGCGGTCATTGGACCCTTAGGGTACAGGGTTTTGCCCAACGCCAAGCCGTAAACCCTCGGTCCGAGTGGAATCTTGGAAAAGTGGCGATGAAATCGCTTGCTTCGTGGAGTCGTTACGTTGGGCATTCTTCACGGGACAAGTCCTGCACTGTAATACCAAAACCCTAAGGCTCCATGTAGGTACTATTTACATGGTTTAAGGCCCAATGTAGGTACTTTTTATAGGGTTAGAGCCCTAGGGAAAGGATCCCATAAGTAGTTGTATAGGGGAGGCTAGCCTAAACCCTTTTACGAGTTCATAATATGGGTGGTTGTCAAAATCATGTCCCCTTTTGGGTACCCTAAATATTAGGTGCCGTATTATAATAGGGATCCACATAGGGACCATAATTTTGACAACCACCCATATAGAAAGCCTACTTTTGTACCATATAGATGCTAGGGGTGAGGAATGGATCCCTGAAGTACCACGTATGGTTTATCCAGTCTATCAGTCCTTCTACTCTGCAGCGGACTCCACCCTGACTTAGGAAGATCCTTTGGGATAATATCCCTCGGCATCTTCAAAGCCGCTTGGCGGGAAATAAGGGTCGGCAGGGACTATCATAGGGATCCAATCGCTTGTAAACCCAGAGCCCTAAACCCAAACCCTAAACCCCAAACCCTAAACCCCAAACCCTAAACCCCAAACCCTAAATCCAAAGCGATTTTTTTCTAACTAGGCATCGGTCAGTCTAGGCCGCTGGGGAGTATGTACAGTGCCCATAGCAAAGAAGGTAGGATCTGTGCTTTACAAACACCAACAAAGGGTTTAGGGTTTGGGGTTCCGGGTTTGGGGTTTAGGCTTTAAGGTTTGCGGCTTTAACCAGGCGACGGTATGCAAACGCAGAAGCCAAACTAAACAATCCTGGGCCAAACACAGCCCTCTTCGATGCATACCTAAAGCGCAGCCTATATCTTAGAAGCCATCTCTCTTAATGTTACCTTGTCCCTATATAAACTGACATCACAAAAGATTCCTACGGCATATACCAAGGCGAGAGGCGTCGGCTCGACCGTGCCGCTGTCCCCATCCTTGGGAAATATGCCGATACGCGATCCTTGGGCCAAGCATGTAGAGTGTGGCCAAGTTACCGAGCTTTCTAGCTCAAACCTGTGAAAAATACTGGGGGTTATGTATACCTCCAATGGTTGAAGCTTGTCCGCTAGCTACTAGCACAGAGGATCCAAGTACCAAATAATTGGGTACTTGGGTGTTGGGTAATAGAAATTATGGTACGTACAGGTTTTCGGTGAGTGCATGATTATTACGTATTTGGACCATTAGGGCTAGGTTGGGGTCTGGAACCTCAGACTGAAACCCTAAACCCTAAACCCTAACCCTAAACCCTAAACCCTAAACCTTAGGGCTATCGAGCAGCTCCGGCGCGTTGCAGGTACGGAGGGAAGGGATCCAACGAATCTTTTCCAATGCCAACCCCATACCCTAGACCCTACCCGGTTTAGGGTTTAGGGTTTAGGGGTTTAGGGTTTAGGACCCCCAAAGGTATGTAAAATAATGGCCTTTATAGCTGCTTCTATAGGCTTAGGGCCATTATTTTACATACCTTTGGGGTTTAGTTAAACCCTAAACCCGTCCCACTCCATACCGGCCACTGAGACGCAACTTCGCTGTCTAGGCCTTTAGGGGTTGGGGTTGCAGGGTCCAAGGCTTTACAGGTATGTATGTATGGGGGTTTTCATCGTCCGAGGGCCTGGGTTTGATTTAATGTGGCAACCATACACTGGGTTTAGGGATTAGGGTAAGTTACCACAATGGGAATATATAGTAACTAGTAGGATTTCCGCAATCCCAGTTTCCTTAACAGCAACCCAGTTTAGGGTTTAGGGTTTCAGTAAACTATCATGAGCCATGCGCTTCCTAGGTCCTGCTATGGCACAGCCCCCCAAAAAGAAATGTGCTAAAGAGGGAACATGGTTCAGACAGAGCCTAAAACCCAGAGGGTCCAGGCAAAAAAACAATTTGGAACTTGGGTTTTGGGTAATCGGAATTATAGTACAGGTTGTGGGTGAGTATGTGACTATTAGGTACTTGGACCCTGAGGGAAACTTAACCCCTCAAACCCCTACACCCCTGAATGGTCAGAGTGCGCTTGGGCAACCGGTATCTTAACATTCCTCAGCACTCCGTTGCTTCCTCCTGTCCTGCTGATCCTTAAGGGGTTAATCTTCCCCTTTCTTCCCACATAACACTGTGGATACAAAAAACCTGCATGACCTCGGGATATACTGAACTCATAATTCCCAAGGTTAGCAAGTCTTTAAGGGTCATTCTGGGTTTTACCCCCTACCCTAAACCTTAAACCCGAAACCCTAAAGCCTGAATCCCTCGTAATTAATTGGCCCTAAAGCCAAGGTACTGAGCTGTTAATGTTTTGCGCACCAACAACGAGGGTTTAGGATTTAGGGGTCTGGGGCCATTGCTGTATGTACTGGCAACGACCGTTTATAACTTCACCAACCGCCAGCCATAGTCTCCATTTGGGAATCCTCCACGGCATTTACGTCTCTTCCGAGAAGACCAATTACTGTGTAGTAGGTTACCAGGTTGCAGGGATCATCTGAATTTGAACCCTAGATCCTAAAATCAAGAGCAGGCCAACTGGACACGTGAATGGACTTCTATAGGGTCTTGAAACATGAAAAATGAGCAGGGCTTCCGTGCGATGCATCGTATTTCCACAATGTCTTCTCCTCAGATTGGAGCTGAAGCTGCACGTGTCCGGGTGCGTTGTCAAGGGCTCTTCTGTAGTTCTTTCTTGGGTCTCTTTTGAGTTGTTGATAAGAGTGTAATTTACTACCCAACGAGGAACTACATAGAGGGGTCCGGGCAAATCCTAAGCTGAAGCCTGCGGGCTTTCTTGTTTTGGGAGTTGTTGTTTGTTTCAAGAAGGTCATGCATGGCTAGATAGCAATTCGTTTCCAACTTCAATTCAAGGGTTGTTAAGTTCCGAGTTACATCCTAATCCCTACCCGGACCCCCAACAGTAGGCAAAATGATAGCCCAAAACCCTAAATATAGCCCA
>CAJNIZ010039669.1:27991-38450 GCA_905231905.1 Symbiodinium pilosum | reverse complement strand
CCTCTTCAAGACAAACCCTAAACCCTAAACCCCTACATCCTAAACCCTAAACCCTAGACCCCCTTTTCCTGTGGCTTTGGGATGGTTTGTCTACTGAGACTTTAGGGTTTAGGGTTTAGGGTTATCACGGACCCAGTCCTCAATCCTCAGCTCCTCAATACTTAGCCCACTTTAGCATAGGAAGAAAAAAGGATCCGTTTTTAACTTAAATACAAGGAATCCCATATCCCCCAAAAACCCTAAACCCTAAACCGTGTGGATCCCTAACATTGATCCAGAATATTCCAAACTCCCATTTTCTGTTTCTTTTGAGGTGGCCTTGAGGGATTGCCAGGTTTAAGAGCCGATATTTGAGGAGTTGAAGTTTAGGGTTTAGGGTATAGGGTTTGTAGGGCTTGGGGGGAAACCGAAGTGCGTCGATATTCCTATGTAACTCTTTTTTGGGTCGTAAACTATAATCCCTACCAACAATAACAGACCCAAAACAAAACTACATAGGAGCCCTTGGGTAGAGTTGAGGGGTTTAAAGCTTCAGGGCTATAGGGCTTCGGGTGTAGGCTTAGGAATTCAGAAGGTGAGAAGAAGACGGGATTTGGGCACCCTAAACCCTAAACCCCTAAACCCTACCCTTGGGATTATAGGTCAAGTTCGCCGGGGCCAGGACCTAAGAAAACATCGCGTTTGAGGGTCTAGCATTAGGGTTTAGCTGGCTAGGAATGAAGGAATGGAACCTTCGCGTAGTCCTTGTATAACCCATTATAGTAAGTTGCGCTTTCGTGTCCATTCCTTCAGTCCCAGCTAACCAAATCCTTGGCCCAGGTTTCGTTTTCGAACACACCTGGAATCGAATCTCGAAATGAGGACTACAACCCGAAATTCCTAAAACCAGCAATAGTAAAACCCAATTGCCCGCGAAGGAATGTAAACCCTCAGCTATGAATATTTTGTATACACATAGATGTGTAAATACCCGTCCGTCCGTCCGTCTCTGCATGTATGTATGTATGTATGTATGCATGCATGCATGCATGCATGCATGCATGCATGCATGCATGCATGTATGTATGTATGTATGTATGTATGCATTTATCCGTGTGTATGTATGAAGGTGATTATGAAAAATGTATGTATACATGCATGCATGTCTGTATGTCTGGTAAGGTATGTATGTATGTATGTATGTATGTATGTATGTATGTGTGTGTGTGTGCATAAGTGCATAAGTATACTTACCTTCTGTGGAAGCCTGATAGATGTGACGCGCTCAACTGGTTCATTGGGGTTATGAAAGATGGACATGAGTAAACTCTCAGGAAACCTCTAGTACAGTATTTACAACTGGTTGCTGGGAAGAGGCTGAAAGGCCAGTGAGGTCGTAGTCCAGCCAGTACCTTCTCTCAATCTTGCTACTAGGTAAAGCCTGGCAAAGGGGTTTGACTTTCGGGCTCTGAGGCCCTACCCTAGCCCTAAACTTCCAAGCGCGCTACCCTAAACCCTACATCCCCAAGCCCCCTACCCTAAACCCCCAACTGCCCTAAACCCTAAACTTCCAAGCCCACCGAACTCTGTCAAAGAAATCCAAATAGAACCTCAGTCAGAAGCTCGGCAGGCACGCCCTCCTCCTGGATTAGGCTTAAATCCCCAACCCCTACGCCCAAGACCGTAAGCCTTAAACCTTAACTCTGTCTACCTGAACCTCAAAGCTCAGCAAAGGCCCTTAACGCTGAGTTTAAAAAATGAGAAGGTAGATCCTAAATTTCAAGCAGCCTTGAGAAAGGCTGTGCACATCACCATTCCGTACTTCTTGGCTTCAAGAAATAATTCCATGGTTTCGGGAGTAGGGTCCAGGGCTGGTAATATACAAGCGTAATTTTGAACGCTTTTCAAGCCTGTAAAACTAGTCTCTGAGCCTGTGGAAAGCTTCTGCAGGGCTTCCAGACATCTATCCCCTAAACCCTACGTAAATGCCAGCTTATTGGGGCTGAGTAAATCTTCCCCTATGGCCAGGCCCCAAAAAGTTCAAACTTGATTATAGAGACCCAAAAGCCCAAAAAGGTTCTTGGCTAAGTACGGAATAAGTTATTTTTAGGGGATATATGGGGGATATACTCCCGTATTCCCTACTAAGAGCCAGTAAACTAAGCCCTGAGCTGCAGGTAAGGGAAGTCAACAAGTTGGCCTTTGGAATCCTTGTGGGTAATGCATCTGATGTTCACTTAATGGGAAAGAAGGCTTCACAATTCTTCCACGAAAATCTCCCTAGGGTTTAGGGTTTAGGGTTCCCTAAAATTTCCCTAAACCCTAAACCCTAAAATCTAAGCCCGAAGCCCTTCAGGCCGCTACGTTAAGCTGACGCCAAGAAACAACTTGCCAGAAACTGGATCGATCTTCGGATGGGCATTCCACATATCCTGATGTTTTTTTTTTTCCAAGCTTGGGTCGTTTTTGTTGGAGTTTGGGGTTGCGGGTTTAACGTCTAGGGTGGGTGGAGGAAATCTTGAACCAGATAAAATCCCAAGAAGTATTGGACGTACCTTCATTGGCGCTGTAGTGGGTGGTGCAAGATTTCCTCCATGCTCTGAAGGACCAAGTACCTAACTAATTTAGAATTTGGGCCAAACAGGTTCTTGGGAATTAGGTGTATGAAAAGCTTAGGACTCAACTCCTTATTAGACAAGTATAGGGGGCATGTAGGGTATAGAGATTCAGTTGTCTGGCATGTGGCTCACGACAGGTTTATGGATCAGGGTGTAGGGGTTCAGGGCTCAAGTTTAGGGTTTTAGGGTTTAGGGTTCATGGTTTAGGGGTTTGGTGTCCGGGGCTGTTGTGTAATTCGGAGAAGCTTGAGCAGAACAGAAGTAGGACTGAGACTAAGATCCCAAAGTGCAGTAGCCCATATTATGGCATCTGCCATCTGGCTTCTGTGGCACCATTGGACTCGTTTCGCAGCCGCAGCAAAACTGAAGTTTCGTGCTTTTGGATACAGACTCCCTGCTGTCCCCTGATGTGACCTGATAATCCCCTTTTCTACCAATGACCTCTCCCACCGCCAAACAATACATGAGCTATAATCTAAACTCCTAGTAACCCCCCTAAATAAGCCTTATAATACTCCCCTACATAATGCCCCATATAACCCCACTTTAAGGAGTGTAGACTAATCATAGCTCACATAAACACGGGGTGTATGGGATGAACAATTATGAGGCAATCTGGGTCACCCAAGGCCCCCAAGAAGGATCCAATGACTATTACATGGGTGGTTCTCAAAATGATGGTCCCTTTTTGGGTACCCTAAATAGTAGGTGCCGTAGTATTATAGGGATCCATAATTTTGACAACCAGCCACAGGTCTCTCACAGGATCTTTGCCTAGGGGCGGGCTACAAAATCATCTTTTTCAAAAAGTGGCACGAGGTTTACTACCCTAAACCCTAAACCCTAAACCACAAGGTTTACTACGAGATGCCCCAGGAGGCTTCGTAAACCCTAGCCGTGACAAGCAAGACCTGACTCGAACCCCCCTCATACCCCAAAACCCTGAACCAGGCTGTGCCTTGAGCTCTAAGTTTAGGGTTTAGGGTTTAGGGATTTGGAACCCCAGTAGAAATTATAATTTCAGCTAAATATTAGGATTTTAGGTAACAGAAATTAAAAACTACTTTCAGGAACCTTGTAGTTTCTAGATGGAAGGTCATCACATGGCACCGCAACCTAAATCTCACATGAAACTTATATGGGGAGAGCTCAACGCAAATGAGCCCTATGGAAATCTAGCACGAGGGAAACCACCTCAAATGATGTTAGAGGTGGAGTTTTCCTCCTCAACCTTGCCTTGAAGCAGAACCCTGAAAAAACTAAACCCGAAATCCTAACCCATCTGGGACCACCTTTGTCCTGCATGGCTTGACCCCCAAAAAATCCCAAAAACACAAATCCCCAGAATCCAAACCCTGGTCCCCGCCCCAACAATCTGAACCAACCCTGCAGCTCTACATCTCCCCGAAACCTAAAGCCCTAAACCTAATGCAGGGGTCTTAAAAATCACAGCCAGGCCGGGCATCGGAACAAAGAGTTGGAATTAGAGGCCCTATTCTAAAAGGACCCCAAACGTGATAATAAGTATGATAAGCTTGAGCAGAAAAATCTTAGGACAGTCTGTTGCTGCTTGGGAACTTAAACAAGCTTGTCAGATTCTGGGTGTATACATAGATATATACATATATATATACATAGAGAGAGAGAGAGAGAGAGAGAGTGAGAGAGAGAGAGAGTGAGAGAGAGAGAGAGAAAGAGAGAGAGAGGGAGAGAGAAAGTAATGATGTAGTTGTCATATAACCGTAACGAAATCAAACTTATTTAGCAGCTGCCTAGAAATATTCAAACACAAATAAGGCTTCAACATTCAAACCCAAGGACCTAAAGCCTGAACTCCAAACCCTAAACCTTTAGATGGCCCCAGGTGCGTTGTAGAGATACTTCTCGTCTGACTCCGTCTTCCCATCTTGGAGGATGCCTTGCGCACATGGTTAAGATGTTGGGTTTCGGGTTTAGAGCTTAGGCCCCATGTGGGATTCCATGTTAGTTTTGGGCAGACATCCATGGCTAAGTGTAGGCCTTTTTCTTCGTGTCTAGGATCTAGGGATATTGCTCGGCAGAGACAGAGTCCATAGATGCTTCTTGCCAATGGGGTTGTAGTTACATTAAGGCACCTTCTCCGAAATCTCTCACACAGCACAACAATGACCACTCACATTGAGATGAAGTGCATGCTACAGTAGCTTCTACGCCTTGAGCCTCATGCAAGCCCTCATCTCCAACCCTAAACCCTAAACCCGTAACCCTAAACCCTAAACCCTAAACCCTCAATCCTCAACCCTAAACCCTAAAACCCTAAACCCTAAACCCTTAACCCTGACCTTCGCCTAAGAAGTATCCTTTTGACCGTCAGGTTAGCTCTTGGCCTCCCAAGGCTCCTTACTGGCCCGGCCAAAAAGGGGATATATATATATATATATAGAGGGTTTAGGGTTTAGGGGTTTAGGGTTTAGGGTTTAGGGGTTTAGGATTTCTACTGCAGCAAGTGCCATAACTAACAGCTACTATGGGACAATGTCTGTATAGATATGCAACTACGGAGCCCCTTGTCGTAATTCCTCAGGCCTATATGAGCTGTAGTCCAAACTCCTAGTATCTCCCTTAATAACCCCACTACTAATTCCCTTGATCATCCCCTAAGTAACCCCCTGCAAGGAGTGTAGACTATGGCTCACATACCCCCTGAACCCTAAACTCGAAACCCTAAATCCTATATGATCCCCTACGAAGCCCCTTGTTGTAATTCCTAAGCCCTAAACCCTATACCCTAAGCCAAGCGTCGGAGCTCCATTGGGTAATCGGCTTCTGAAAGGGCCATCAGTTTGGAGCTGTGGTAGACAAGATTCGTGTTGCTGGGGCCACTGACCTTACACAGGGTGTTTTAATATAATTTCAATTCCCAATTTAAGGCTGTTCTGGTACCATTCCTTATTGAGCCACCATTTAGGGTGAGGTAGGGTGAGGTCGCTTTAAACTGCCCAGCTTACAAGGAGGGAACCCTAAACCACGTCTCAGGTTTAGGGTTTAGAGTTTGGTTGTAGGAGGGAGAAGTATTCTAAGGTTGAAACCATGGGCCTCTAGTATGGGCCCTTAACTCTGGGATCCTCATATACCTATTATGTACCCTACATGTACCCATAAGGGGCCCTAGAATCCCCCTAAAAGGCTTAAAGGCCCATATCAGGGACCCATACTTCTAACCTTAGAAGTCGAAGTAGTATGGTGACAAGTCCTATGACATGAAATTACGGGACTTGTTTGGGGGGTTTCCGAAACCAGAGGTTCCTTTCTGGACGCCCTCATGATTAGGATTACAGTGTTTTGGGGTCCCTATAGGGGGTGCCCCTCCCTTTGAAAATCACCACAGGTATGTAAGCATATATATATATATATACATATCTCTCTCTCTCTCTCCCTCGGCCCTAAACCCTAAACTCTAACGTATATGGGTGGTTGTCAAAATTATGGTCCCTTTTTGGGTACCCTAAATATTAGGTGCCGTAATATAATAGGGAGCCCAAAAAGGGACCATAATTTTGACAACCACCCATATATTCATCTAGACAGGGAGCCCTCCTTGTACGCGCTGGCCTTAGTCTCAGTGGGTTAGGGGACGGTGTCTGCTGATAGCGAGATAGGAGGAGTTGTGCAAGGGTCCATAGTTTGGGGTTTCGTGGTTGTCCAAGGGTCCATGGAATGGACTAACGATGCCTTCTTGGAGGTGCTCAAGAACTGGAAGATCCTGGAGTAGTTCTTTCGGATGACAACCAGATCGGTAAGGGCACAGAACTCTGACGGGGAAATGCCCACTCTCTTGATAGTGGACAACAGTATTGTGGCGTAAGTCGACGAGTTCTTCAGCCCCATGGCGTACAAGTTCACGTCCGCCAAAAGGTCCATGTTAGTCTCCTCGGTGATCATGCTGAACAACTCCTTCTGGTCGTCAGTGTTGGCGTTCATGATATCTATCAGGCGCAAGGCCTGGCTCTTGTTCAGGTGATGCAACAAGTCCTTGTCCATCTTGAGCCCGCTCTTTCTTTCTCTCTCTCTCTCTCTCTCTCTTCACTGGGAACCGTGAACAACTGATCGCAACCAACGCAGAGTCTGCTTGCTACATTAGCCTAAACCCTAAGCCCTAAACCTTTATCCCTAAACCCTAAACCCTAAGCCCTGAGCCCTAAACCTTAAGCCCTCAACCCTAAACCCTAAACCCTAAGCCCGCAACCCTATTAGGCACATGGCCACATGTCCTAAGAGTAGTAATTCTGGGATTTATGAGCCTCAGTATAATCCTAGGTGGTTTTCCTTGCAGTCTGATAGTTTGCTACCTATGACGCGATGCTTGCTCTCATCAAACTCATCTCCAAGCTCCCGACTGAGCCATCCTTTCTCCCCACGTCATTGAGGGAATTGCGGTATTTCACAACCGTTAACAAAGCCCTAAAACCTAGTTAAACTCCAAACCCAAAAGCCCGTTTTGGTATCGTCCCAACCAAGAGCAGCTAGAACCATGGAGGAGCTTTTTGGATTTCATGGTCGTTTGCGCAGACTTGCTTGCTCCGGTAAGACCGCAGGACCCGCCCTAAATCTGAAGGGTCTAGGGTTTTAGGGTCTAGGGTTTCGGGTTTAAACCTTACGGAATTACTATCCAACAATTGGCGTTGAACACCCAAGGATGTAAGGACATCAAAAGACAAAACAATGCATCGGAAGGAGAGAAACACTGCTAACGTTCAAACCCAATCTGCGAACCCTAAACCCTAAACCGTAATCCTGAACCCTTTCATCCTACGCCCTGAGCCCTAACAGCCTAAACCCTGTCAATTTTAGGATATTTATTTTAGGGGTTTAGGGTTTAGGGTTTAGGGACATCCAAAAACCTAACAATCCTAAGTCCAGAGCCCTACACTCTGGAATCCACACCTGCAAGTGAGCAGTCTTAGGGGTTTAGGGTTTAGGGTCCGTTTTTTGTGGCTGAACCTAGTTAGTTTATGTTTTCTGTTGCAAGCACAATAATTACTCAAAAGGATGATATGATCTTATTCTAGTAGAGCTATAGTCTAAAACTTCTAGTATCCCCCTTAATAGCCCCTACAAAATAGCCCGATATAAGCGCTTATACAGCCCTCTTTTAATAAGTTTAGACGATACTTCCTTTGGGGAACTATCGTATTATTCTCCGATGAGGAAGTAGGCGCTGGCACTTCGGCGCCTCCAATAGGAATAGTCTAGAAGAGCCTATACTACAGATCCCCCAAACTACTACCTAAGCCCTACTTGGAGGGTCAAAAAGGACTTAGCAAGTAGATGAATAATGGGGATAAGTATAGTTACTATATGGGTTATGGGCCATGGGGGTTATTAAACTACTTACTAAGTCCCCCTGACCCTCCAAGTAAACCCTCATCCCAAAGCCCTAAACCCAAAAACCTGGACCCTCCAGTATCCCCAAGGGACGTGGCCACGAAGAAGCCCCACCTTCTCCAGAATCATGGAGCCTTAGCCCGGGGTACCCAGGGTTTAGGGGTTTGTGGCGAGTTGAAGTTTAGGATGCATTGTGGGTTTGGGGCTTAGGATTTAGGGTTTAGCGGCTGGGGCTTGGATGTTTTTGGGTATAGGGTTTGCGTGTTATAGCCCTAGGGTTCCAAGTAGCTCAAAGATTTAGAACCCAAAGGTACTCACTCGTTTGTTGTTCAAGTTTTTTCTGGTTTCCTGCTTATGTTGTTAAAGCTGCGGCTTTGGGGCTTCAAGTTTAGAGGCGGGGGTTTCTGGCTTGCGGTCTAAGCTTCACAATTCAGATTGCACGGATACTCAGAAATTCAGGCTTTCTGGCGCTTTCTGGGGGAGTCTCAACCACAACGATCCGTGTGTCTTGGGGTAGACACTTATAAGACCCTAACTTTAACACGCGAACTCTTCTTGTCAGTACTAGGTGTATATACATATATATACATATATATATATATATAGTGAATATGGTTGTCGTTATATTTACTGCTGTCATTTCCCCTCCTCCTACTACTCCTCCGACTCTCTTTTGTAGTAGTCCCAAGCGCAAACGCTAAACCTAAACGCTAACCTTTTCCCAGTGCTAGTACTAAACATCCTGCTTGATCCTAATGTACTATACAGTACCATAATTCCCAAGTTACAAAGTACTTAGGGTTAAGCAGGACTTTTTAGTATTCACCTTGTGCTAACAGTCCCTAAGGGTCCAAGGACCCAAGGACCCAAATAATAGGGCCCTGGGGCCCAAATACCAAAAACATTATATACTTAGTATTTGGGCCCTAAAACCCTATGATTTGAGTCCTTGGACCCTTAACCCTAAACCCTAAACATCCCCCTAGAACCCCTCTAAAGGGACCCTATTCTTTGGGTCCTTGGACCCTGTGGGATTGCTCATGCCGGGGGAGGAGACAGTCATCCCCGCGGCTGACACAACAAGTGGAAACCAATTGTTTAAGGACTTTTGGGGTTTAGGGTTTAGGGCCTAAATTCTAAGGACTTTTGGGGTTTAGGGTTTAGGGCCCAAATTCTAAGGACTTTTGGAGGGACCCCTAATAGGGACCCTTGTTGCTTATGGGGGTTCATATGGGGACATCGTAGGGATATAGTGTTTTTTAAGGACTACAATGAGATTAAGGGCCCCTATTAGGGGGCCCTCCTAAAGTCCCTAGATATTTACCCTCGAAGCCCAGATTGTGGCATACCACTTGGTACCTCTAAAGGGGTAGTGGAAGATATATGTTAACATGTGTAGATACATTGCTGTACTTGCATAAATAGATGGATAGATAGATAAACCCAAAAAACCCTTAAAACCTTAACCCTAAACCTCTAGACCCCTAAACCTCTAAACCCTAAACCCTCAATACCCTGTGGCCCAGGGGTTCCTGAGCTTCAACGCGGCACGCTGGGAGCCAATGCCCTGGACCTTAAACTTTCACATCTCCACAACCTGAATCCCAAGCCTTTTCAAGGTTTAGGCTTCAGGGTCTAGGGTTTAGGGCTTGGGGTTTAGGGTTTAGGGCTTGGGGTTTAGGGCTTAGTGTAAGCAGCGCAGTCTACACGAAAGTCAGCAATATCAATTCTAAAGCCCTCATCTTGCCCCACCCTACATAGACCCAAGAAAGGTAATTACAGTACTTTAGGGATCCTGAATAGTGCAATGATGAAACCTAAGATGCTGAGCCGGTGGCTTAGGAACCCAGACATGGAAGACGAGTGCGCAATCTTGTCCCAATGTGGTCCTCCGACTTGAGGCTTCAGGTTTAAGGTTCAAGCCCAAGAGACCTTTAGCTTTTGGACTTTTTATACATGGTCCTCATAACCCATGGCGAGAAGCTTAGGGGGGAGTGCGGGTGAGAATATTTGGTGATCATATAGGGATGGAAATCGTGCTCCCCGCCACTCCCCCGTACTTGCTAGTAAGTTCAGGGGTGGTGCAGGATGGATGTGCTAGTTTCAGAAGTAGGGTGTTCCCCCCGCGCGCGCGACAGTACCCAAAGCCCGTTTACCTCCCCTGCCGCTGAAAGGTGGCTCAGCAGCAGACACAACCCCGTGCCAGCAACCCCTAAGCCCCCACAAACAGGTGGGGTTCAGTTTTCAGGGGTCCATATCAAAGTGCGTTGGGGGCACAAGCATCCCAGTTGAGTTTTCCAAGTGTCTTAGATGACACAAACGCCCCAAGCGTCCCGTGTGACCTGAGTGCCCCAATTGTCCCCCAGTTTTGCGACGGCTTCGCCCTGTCATTCTCTCACTGTCATACTCTGATTGACGGTACAGTGAAAACTCTAATTGGGGATTTCCCAAAATTAGGGGTACCCTCTTGGGGGTCCCCATAATAAGGACAATAATAT
>CAJNIZ010039669.1:0-19675 GCA_905231905.1 Symbiodinium pilosum | reverse complement strand
TAGGCCCTAAACCCTAAACTATGTCTCTGTCAGGGCACATAAGCTCCTTCCAGGTCTTTCGGCAAGGCAACGCCCGCAGGTAGCGGCAACTCTGTGCAGACTTCCTGCCCAGACCCCCCTAAAGGATCCAAAACATGGAACCCCCTAATATTCCCCTAGGTTCCCCAATGGAGTAATGGGTTCATATTAGGGGGGTTCCATTTTTTGGATCCTTTAGGGGGTCTGGGTGAGAGCTTTGTACGTTTCCGGTATGTAAGGTTCCCCTTCAATAGATAGAATGTGAGGTATATGGGGACCTTATTCTAAAATCCCCAAAGCCACATTCAATTATAGGCATTAGGGGGTTTAAGGTTGGGGATTGCGCTTGTACTGTTGAGTTTACAGATGGAGAGCTCGGAACCTACCAAGCGTCGCGGAGCGAATCTTTGCCTAGAGGCCTTCTCCATCGCACTTTGCATCTTTTATAGGCCTTAGGGTTAAGGCATGAAGTCACTTGAGAGGGGCCGCAACATTTTGTGGGCGGGCTCTCGCTGCTTGCCCTACTCTTGACATGCTGAACCCCAAAACCTTACTTACCTAAACTGCAAACATGGACTAGGACTCAGTGACGAGCATAGTGGGTAAGTAAGATGAATCTACATGTTCCCTAAAGGTCCCATAAGACCACTCATGATAAGGGTGCGAGACTGGCAGCAGTCACTTCTGTAGGATACCCACCGTATACGAGGGTGAAGCATGAGACTGCAGGTTCATTAGAACTCTGCGGAAATCCCCTCCCCATAAAACATCACGGCCAGCACCTCAGCTCCATTGGTTGTTACTGGGCGGTGGCAGTACCCAACCTAAACCTTCCTGAACCCTAAAACTCCAAATGCCATAATAATAATAATACAACCTTTGCTGGCTGGGCCCGAACTCTAAACCCTAAATGCTAAACCCTAAGCCCTAAATCCTAAATCCTAGACCCCAAACCCTGAACCCCTTTAGAGCCAAAGCCCTAAGCATAGTCTCAGGCCTCGCGGACAGGCGCGTACGGGCCGTCGAAGGCCTCGCTCCAGCACATGGAATGAACCCCTTCCCCTACAATATCATATGTACTATAGTCTAAACTCCTTAAAGGGGGTTATATAGGGGATTATATGGGGACTACTATAGGGCTTATTCAGGAGGATACTAGGAGTTTAGACAATGGCTCATATGTTCATAGTGATTGGGGGGTTGGGATTATCTAGAATACTTGTTTAGAATTAGAAAACTGGTTAGTAATGAATATACTACAGTTTGTCACTGCCGTAGTCAATGCAATGGCAGTAAGGTTGATTGCTTTCTTCTAGCTTACTTTCTTCTAGGGGAAGTTGTTTGGGTTCCTTGGGTGCACTGGCCTACATTGAAATGGTTACCTTTGGAAGCAATAGCATACCCTAGGGATCCAAATACCCCAATGTAGGTAACATTTACAGACTTTGGGGCCCATTGTAAGTATAATTTGTGTACTTGGATCCCTAGGGATAAGCCTGTGAACATAGCACGGGTCAGCTCCAAAAACGCTCTGGCTGAACTACAACATTTCCAGGGCCGCAAATGCTACCAAAAAGGAAAATGGCATCGGCATTGCGAGGCTCTCCCCCGGGACGCTCCGTTAGATAGGGGAAACCTTGCACCACTTAGGATCCCCAAAATGGTGTAGAGGGTGGTACAAAATATTACCTGTGCACGATCGTTCCGCAGCCTTAGTGCCTTAACACTCGCACGCGTCGATGTTCTGCATTCGCATGCTAGTGATATTGCCTCTGGTAATGCCATGACAATGCCCCTTGCTACGTCAAAACAAATCTGCTAGTCGTATTTGTCTTTCCGTGTGATGGGCCCTTTCCCCAAAATAACTACCCGCTAAACCTTGTTCATGAAAGTTAGCACAAAAAGTGTGAATTGTTACGAATCTGGTGATGTGATCGGATAAGATCGCTTATGACTGCATGCTATCATGATCGAGGCTCTACTTTGATTACAAATCTTATGAGACTTGTCATTACAGATCTACTTGGCCTTGCAAGCCCGAACCATCAGAAATTCCTGGCAAGTCACGTTTGTGGGCCGAGCGCGTTCAAACGCCTTTGAATGCTTCCGATGCCCCCTCCCCCCAGCGCATTCGAACTGCTTTGCGAATGCCTCGCGGACACCCCGCGAACGCACTCGCGCGAACGCACCCGCGCGAACGCACCCGCGCGAACGCTTCCGAACGCTTCCGAACGCATTGGAAAACTCCTCCAGGGGAGCCAGGATGTTGAGTTTATGCGGCTTATGAGGCTTCACAAGCAGTGACCAGCAGTGAGCCACACAATTTCACAACGGTTCCAAGCGCCTTCAGTTGTTGTTGATCATTATCAAGAATTCTGGCCTCCCATGGTATTGCTTTACGAATTAAGACGTCTTAGCGGGTACAACTGAGGAGTTGCTTTAAACCTCGGCAACATGCAACGATCATCAACATGCCTCCTCACCAACCATAGAAAATCCACATTTACAAGCCAGAACCCAGTCGCTAAACAGCTTTTCAATCTGGCTGATGAATCGGACCTATACGCCACATACATCTTCACTGACCCTACAAAGCGTGAGACCCGAAAAGCCTCAACCCCTGCTCTTAGGCCTATAAAGCCGCTAAACCGAACACTCTTAAGCACCGACATCCTTCACCGACTTCCTCTACCCAGGGAGCAAAGCACCCTTCAAATGAGGACTAATTACTCCTCAAGTCACGCTGGGATTCTAATACCATTCAAGCCTGAAGCCTAAACCAAAAAAAGACCGAAATACACAAACTGCAAACTTACTGGTTCTCAGAGAGAATAGGGGCAAGTATTCCCATAGCCCCTATTCACCGTAAACCCTAAACCCCAAACCCTAGACCCAGCACCCTAAACTCTATAATATATTCCCAGGCGAGCGGCCCAGTGTGTCGGTTTCTCGAAGACTTTGGGCCTCTTTAGGCCTAGCGGTTCAGGGTTAAGGGCTTAGGATTTAGGGTTTGGGGCGTAGGGTTTAGGGCTTCAGGCATAGGTTTTAGGGTTGTGAGCCACAGTCGAAACTCTTAGCATCCCCCGTCATAACCCTATAATACTGCACTACATGATCCCCTATATAATCCATTTAAGGACTATGGTACTTTTGGCTAATTACGGTTGTCTAGCATGTAGTGGGCCCGCGGGACTTTGAACTTAAGATCCTACTACTCATGCACCTCCTTGTAAGGTTTATGCTACCGTCGTTATTACTGACCGCAGAGGTGTTCAATGTTTTTGAGGGTTCAAGGATTTCGGTGCTACATGAGCATGCGGTGACCAGCGCGTAACGTTCGTGTTCCAAGAGCATCTGGTGACTAGAGTATCCATGCCCAAAGCATAATAACACTCGTGTTCCCAGAGCATACGGTGACTAGAGCATCCATGCCCAAAGCATAATAACATTTGTGTTCCCAAAGCATACGGTGACTAGAGCATCCATGCCCAAACCATAATAATATTCGTGTTCCAAGAGCATAGGATGACCTTTAGCATCCATGCCCAAACCATAATAACATTCGTGTTCCAAGAGCATACGGTGACTAGAGCATCCATGCCCAAACCATAATATTGTTCGTGCTGGACAAAGTTGATGGTGTATGTCAAGATCTTAGCCTACTGGCACAACAGTGGCCCTGACCTTTGGTCTATGGGCAAGCAGCTGGCAGTGCGGGCAAACGGCAAGTGAAAACATTTTCGTGCAGGGGTACTGTTCGCTGCGCACCAGAATCCACTGCAAAACGCAGTACATCGCGCACATGACCAGCAGCAATAGTGGAAATACCAGTAAATTTGGCTCATGCCTTTCACCTCCACTTTTTGGACATGCGCTCAAAACCACCATGAGACGGAATTTTTCATTTACACCTCCCGAGTGCGACGTGCTGAAACTGCGCGGTAGCTAACCACGACGGTACCTTTATTTTGTCTGGATTAGAGGGGCTTAATCTGAGAGGACTTTAGAGATAGGATTGCTCCTACCATGCAGACCATAAAAGTTGAGTATTTCGATACCATCAACTCCTCACATGTAGCATCCCATAGCCATCCTTTTAACATAACCCTAAACCCTAAACCCATTTTTTAGGGTGCTGAATTTAGGGTTCAGGGCTGCCACGCCAAAGTCATCTCATCGCAATAGGCCAGCCAAACCCTAAACCCTAAACCGTTTCGGATTTGTAGTTTAAGTTCAGATTTAAGGGTTTGGCTGCCCTACTAACCCTAAACCCTAAACCCTAATATGAACCCCAACCCCTAAACCCTAAACCCTAATATAAACCTCAGTAACAATTCTTTCTCATTATGAAAACACACTGGAAGGAAACCGGCCTCCCCTGTTTCTAGAAGCCCCTATATGAGCTAGAGTCGAAACTCCTTTAAAAGGGCTATAAAATAGGGTTTAGGGTCTAAGCTCCTAAAAGGGAGTTATATGGGGGATTATACAGGGGACTATAATATAGGGCTTAGGGTCTAAACTCCTTAAAGGGGGCTATATACTGGACTATGTAGTGGAGTATCATAGGGGTTATTCAGGGGGATACTAGGAGTTTAGACCCTAGCTCATATGCTGGGGAGTGTTGGTTTCAGACTTCGCTTTCTTTGCGATCTCCGGGTGCTGGCTAGGGGGTGAAATGGGTTTGGAGCACACGGTCTAGAGCTTCGGTTTTAGGAAGTTGTCCGCATGCCCATCTCTACGCGCGCGACTGTGTCGCCGCTGGCTAAGTTTGTTTACATCTTGAGAGTAGGAGTTAGGGTCCGGGCTGAAGCTCCAAATTGCGCTTCTCCACATCAGAACCCCTTTCTCATGAACTGAAAAATGAAAACTTTGCTGGCTTCTTCATGGCGAACATCACCTTTAGAACCCTAAGTCCCTAAAACTTCAACACTTCGGCCCAGATTGAGCCCTACACCCGTACTACACCTGAATAATAGGCTACTCAAACCCTGAACCCTGAAATCCTTCCACCCCCAAACAGTTCTGAACCCTGAACCTCAAACCCTGAACCCTAGACCTCAAACCCTGAACCCTAAGCTCCAAACCCTGGACCCTCAACCCCAAACCCTGAACCCTCAACCCAAATCCTGAACCCTATAAGCCCCAATCCCTGAACCCTCTACAGGCCTCCTATCTCCTCCACCGCGCTGGCGGAGTTACCCATGGCTCGGATGCAACGGCAAACGTCCAGGGGAGCCTATAAGAAGCTGCGGACTTATGGTTTGGGATCTTGGGTTTAGGGTTTGGGTTTTAGATTCAAGGTTTAGGTCTAACATGGGGGGGGAGTCAATAGTGGGCACACTTGAAAAATCTAGTGACGTTTAGTCTGGGTGAAGGAAATCTTGCAGCACTGCATTTAGCCTCAAGAATGGCAAGCACAGTACTCCGAGGATCCTAGAAGTCGTGCAAGATTTCCTCTAGCCACCATAGGGGTTGCAGTTGGGTTGTAGGAGCTCTTCTCAAGATAACAACAAAAGGTCATTTGAGGGGGGCCCTAAACCCGCAGTTTAAGGTTTAGGGTTTGCCGTAAAACCCTAAACGTTAAGCCGTAAACCACAAGGAGGAGTTGTTGACGCAGTTAGAAGACCCACAACAAAGCCCAATTGCCAACTATAAGCCCTGAGCCCCAACCCATGTCCCCTCAACCACCCATTTCCCCAAGCCCTAACCCGCTACATTACAAACCCTGCATATGGTAGGTGTTCAAAATACCTGTCCCCAAAATGGCCATAATATAGGTTCCCTGTTTAGCTAAGAACCCCTTTTAAGGAAGCGTATTCGCAATGGTCCTACTTTACAAGGACCTTCAGAACAACCCCCATATAATCCATTTCATCCTGACCAGACAGAAATTGTCAGAAGCTGCAGAACCTTCGCCTGAGTGGCATCTGCAACCCTCAACGAAAGCACGTGTAAAAGGGCTCCTTCTGAATAAGCCCATATGAGAAAGCAGTTGCACATATCCCAGGGGCTAACCTGATTATTAAAAGTCTTACCCCACCCCAGCTAAATCCAGTCCCATCCCCTAAACCTTAACCTGTCCAAGGAATCAAGCTGCAGGATGAATTTGGGGCACCCAAAGCCCACCACCCTAGCCCTGGAAATGAGGACCGTGTGGCCAGCATGGAATTTCTTAGTGTTCTGATCACGGGGTCGGGGTTACCAATACCCCTCAAACCCTAAAACCACAGCCCTAACCCCCAATCCCCTGAACCTTTAAACCTAATCCTTAATCCCTAGACCCTAATCCCTAAACTCTAAACCTACAGCCCTCTCTGCACGCGGTTTCAAACACTCAAGGCCATGGCCAGCGCTTTTCCCAAAAAACTTCCAAGATCGAAGTCAGCAATGTCTACACGCAGGCGTAGCACCTAAAATCTTCAACTTGAGGGTTTTTATGGCTATACTGCCCTAGAAGCCCAGGTACCCATGTAGTAGGTTCTTGGGTTATAGATAGTATACGTTTATATAGGGACCCGAGGACAGGGACCCGATATATAGGTAACTGGGCTTCTAGGGCTGTATAAGCGTTATATACGGGATATATAGGGGATATATCGGGATGATGGAAAAGAAAATGGAAACTGCTATCTAGGGTTTGCGCTTAGGGTTTAGGGTATATCGTATAGGGCTTAGGGTATAGGACTTGGGCTTTTGTTTGTAGAGTTTGGAACGTGTAGGTCTGAAAACTTGGGGTTTGGCATTGAACCCGAATCCCTAAATCCTTAACCCTACCTGGATCCCAAAGGTCTGTAGAATAATGGCCTTTGTGGCTATTATTCTTAGGGGTTTAGGGCTATTATTTTACCTGCTTTTGGGGGTTTAGGTATCCTTAATCCCTCAACCCTAAACCCTAATCCCTAAACCCCAAGGAGTTGGGATTTTTGCGGCTTTGCATCTTTGCATTTCGGGTCGAGTAGTTGGGGCTCAGGGCGAAGGAGCAGCTAGGGGAAGGTATTGGGCTAAGGAACTACATGTCCCTTTAAGAGGAATACAGGGGTTATATAGGGTTTAGGGTGTAGGGGTTTCCCAAAATTGGGGGTACCTTTTTAGGGGTCCCTATCATAAGGCCTATAGAATTTTGGGGTCTATTTGTTGAGAGCTTGTCTGTGGCTCCAAATACGCATAAACTGTAGGCAATTGGGGTTACAAATTTTCTACAGACCCTACATAACCTCAGCTTCCATTTCATATCGCATCTTCTTTTCCATGCAATTCTCCATTATTGGAGGAATCTCCCTAACCCCGAACCCCAAGTGCCCAAGGCTTGGGGGTCCTGAACTTCTAGCTGCAAGGATCCAAGTCCGCACATGTAGGGTTTCTAGGGTTGAGGCTAAGGTCAAAACCCTAAATCCCAAACCCTTAAAACCCTGAGCCCTAGACCCTAAAACCCCTAAACCTAAACCCTACACACCTGGGAACCATAAACTGCAGGTAACTTGGGTTCCCGGTACTTCCGGCTTTGAGGCTGAGGGTTTAGGGTTTACCCAAGGGCTCCTATGTAGTTCCTCTTTGGGTCTGTTATGCGGTTCAGGGTTTAGGATTTAAGCCCTAAACCTTAGTCCCTAAACCCCAAACGCTAAACCCTAAACCTTAATCCCTAAACCCTAAACCCTAATCCCTGAACCCTAAACCCTAATCCCTGAAACGGTGGCCTGCTGCTCGCGCTTGTCTTGCTTGTTCTCAAACTTGTGCCTGTCGAATGATGGGGCTTCGCCCAAAAAGCGGGCTTAGGGTTTGGGGCAGGAGGACACTAGCATTGCATGTTAGGGGTACTTATTCAGAATTCTGCAGGTGCAATTTCAAACAGCTCATAACTTACTGGTGGTCAGTAGGGTGTGGGAGAAAGAGGGGGCTTAGGGTTTACGTCTAGGGATGCATTCCCAGAGTTACCAAGAGATATGTGAATTGCCTCACTGTGGTTCCTATACCTTATTTTGCTCAATCAATGTTACCCGCCAGCAAGTTGAGGCTAACCTTGTTCCTTGTTGGGATGCAGCTGGCGTATTACAACTCCAACTTCAACAATGACACAGTACTGAAAATACTACTAGAAATACGGTTATTAGCATCATACTCATGAGGAACCACAAAGTTCCACCATGGGGAATGTCTCCCGCTCTACCATATAATTGTATATAGCCCATAATATGACCCTAATAGGGACTGTTACAGGGTGTGGGCAGTACCCAAGTTCCATCCAACAACAATAACCGCTGCCGGCCCGGCGCATGCTCCGTCTCGGCGCAGGGAGATGGGATCGGCTAGCCTTAAACTAATTGGCTCTTCGTACAGTGTGGCACATCTTGTTTAGGGTTTGGGTTTAGGGTTAGTAGGGGATAGGGGAGTAGATTATATCGGGACCATATAGTGATTTTCCCGTATTCCCTAGTAAGAACAAGTCAAGTAAATGAGAACTTTATGCGTATAACTCCCGTGACTAATATTGAACTCTGTCGGAGGTTCCATCAATCAGCCCTATCGTATGGGCCCGCAAGAACTGCCTTGAAAACCTTGAAACCCTGAATGAGAATCTACACCCTAAACTCCAAGCCCGTAAGCAGCTACACCCTAAACCCAAATCCTAAACACCTAAACCTCTAAACCCCAAACACCTAAACCCTAAACCCTACACCCTAAACTTTAAACCCTAAACACCTAAACCCCTGAACCACACCTACAGCCCTACACCCTACACGCTAAACTCTACACCTTAAACCCTAAACACCAAAACCCTAAACACCTACAACCCTAAACCTTGAACCCTAAACCCCTAAACCCTACACCCTGCAGCGATCTCTTGTTTTGCCATCGATGCATCTTTGGCCAATGTCCAGCGCAGTCTGGAACCTAAACTACCTGGATGGGTATATATATATAGTATAACAATAGGGTTTCTCCAATAGAGTAACTTGAATTAAGTTCCCTAGCAGCAACCCAGAAGTGCTGTTCTGTGAACCCTCAATTTGAGGGTGCAAGGCTAGCTCAAGGGCTCCTATGTAGTTCCTCGTTGAGTCTATTTTTTTGGTAAGGGATTGAAAGCTGAATAGTCTTCCACCGTCGTCCAGGGACATACAAGTTGGACTTGAACATTGTTGATGTACTGCTTCAAAACGGTCATCTTTTAGCCCGAAGTGAGTTAAGGTATGCATGAAAATCTACAACCCTAAAACCACAACCCCATATATACCCTAACCCCTAAACGATCTTCAACGGCATCCAGGTCGGAGTCTCTAAGACGGAAATCGTTCTCTTCAATGCCACGGCCATGGTCAGTCCTGGGGTTTATAGGGTGTTTAGGGTTTAGGGTTTAGGTGTTTCGGGTTTAGAGTTCAGGGTCCGTGCGGTTGTTTCCAAAAATTGGGACCCCCCCTATCTTCCCCAGTCTGCTATAATGTTCATTTCAGGGACCGCTGACGTTTGGGCACCACCCCCTCGTGCTTTGCGTAGATGTATTACGAAGCGCTAGAGTTAGCTATAAAGCCAACCATGCAAAACCAGGTAATATCACCCGTGCGTTACATGAGTTGAACCTAAACGCTAAAGAACTTTCAGTGTAGGATCTAAGCCGTAGAGCGGCCCCAGACACCACAGTTAAAGCACTCTCAACCAGCATGCCTGTTTTTGAAGTCGGGCCTAAATAGGAACTCCTTGAATCGTAGACCTAAACCAAACCTACACCAAATCTATTCCACCTATTTCCCAACTGCTACTGAGTGGGGCAGATGGGGGCAGTAAGCCAGTAAGCCAAGTGTCAGGGGCTCAGACTCGAATTCTTATTCTTTAGGGGTTAGGGTGTAGGATGGAAAGAAACCGCATGGTGAACGGCATGTACCTTAGAGTGCGAAGATGTCGATCGAGACACAAGGTTCTGCCAGACTTCTACTTTAAGGGCCCGTCCCCCGCCCAAAGATCAAAACATGATGTCCTTACAGGACGTGGAACACCAGACAATTGCCAGTTCAGACTACAGGCCTTCAACACTTGTAGTCGAACAGTATCCCCCTAAGTAACCCCACTTCTAGGGTTTAGGGTCTAGGGTTTTCAGGGTCTAAACTCCTAGCAGCCCCCTTAATAACACGGATTATAGGGTTTGGTAGAAAGTCCTTCAAGTTGGGAACTACGAAAACCCACAGACTGCATGTGAGCTACAGTGAATACTTGCCATGTAAGCTACGGACTAAATTTAGGTCGGGGAGACCTCTAGGGGACTATATGAGCTATAGTCTAAACTCCTAGTATCCCCCATAATAACCCCTATAGTAGTCCCCTATATACTCCCCTATATATACCCCCTTTCAGGAGTTTTGACTATGGCTCATATAGGGTTCTGGCGGGGGGAACCTTTAAGGGGATATACTACAAATTTAGTCCAGGGCTCATATAACGAATATGCCTGGGCTCTTGTTTGGGGAATATATGTCCACCTTTCACGGTCCCTTGGTGACCCTAATATTGGCAGTAGCGCATATCACTGCATCACTGAATCCTAGAAACTCATCCGTAACCTAAACCCTAAACCCTCAACCCTAAACCCTAAGCTGGGTGAGAGAGGGATTGAGGACCCTCACAAGGGACTGTAATGCTCCCGTTAAAGGCCCCTTCCTAGCCCCAAGCCCACACCCTTAAACCCTAAACCGCGTGGCTCCCAGATCCCTACACCCTATACATCCCTAAGGGTCCAAGGACCCAAATAGTAGGGTTTTAGGTCCCAAATACCTGTAATATTATAAGACTTGGGCCCTAAAACACTATTATTTGGGTCCTTGGACCCTTATATAATCCCCATATATCCCCATATATCCCTATATATCCCTATATATCCCCCTACAACCCCTTTAAAGGGACCCTATAATTTGGGACCCTTAGGACATTCAAAGGACCCCCCTCTTCTCCTCGCCGCCTGCGAGCGCCTGGAATTCGTCAAATGAGCCATGGTTGACGTCGGGCTCCTACGCGGTTTAGGGCTTAGGGTTTAGGGTTTAGGGTTCCTGTAACACGTGTTCATTTCTCAAGTTGACGATACTTCCCCTAAGGGTCCAAGTACCTAATAATCATATACTTACCCAAAACCTGTACTACAATTCCTATTACCCAAAACCCAAGTACCCAATTATTAGGTACATGGACCCTGAGGGTTCTACAAAACCTAGAAATCTCTGGTGATTGGAAGAAATTATTGGGGGGCTGCCCTGCCCCCTTCCCAAAGAAAAGGGTTTGTTGAGAAACAACCGCATGAGGTTTAAGGCTGAGGGTTTAGGCCTTAGTATTTATGGCTTCGGGTGTCGGTGCCGTACATGTCTCCATGGCGCGTTGTCGGGACTGGGAGACTGGATTACAGGGGCAGGCAGTACATCCATTAGCCCAAACTCCAAATCTCAAACCGAAAAAACCTTATCCCTAAACCCTAAACCGTAATCGCTAAACGTTACTCCTCAAACCCTCAACCATAATCCCTAAACCCTAATCCTTGAACCACACGGCGAGTATAGGGCTCAGTTCCTTTTTTCCCAATGAGCCAAGAAGATGAGGCTTACTTGCCGGCAAGGTACTTGACAACTCACGTACGGTGGAGTTTAGGATTTAGTGCTTATACCTCCCAATAATGGAGAATCACATGGAATATAGGATGGAACATGAAATGGATACTGGGATCATGTAGGGGTTTGCAGCGTGCTCTCTAAACATGCCGCACGACCCGTAATACCTTATGCTTATGCCTTTTAGTATCAACAGTATGACTGTACCTATGCCCATTTATGTGCCCCCTGAGTCTCTGAATACGGAAGTAATTTGGTTATATGCTGTAGCAATTCTATTTGGGTTATAATCACGCTGAATCTCCAAGTATGGCTTTGAGATTAATCTTCGGGTTATGTAGAGTTTAGGGTTTAGGGTTTAAGGGTTTAGGGCTTAGGGTTTAAAGTTCAGGGTTCAGAATTAAGGGGTGTAGGGTTCAGGATTTAGGATTTGGGTTTTAAGGTTTTAGGGCTTAGTTGACAGTTTAGGTCGAGGTCCCAGTACCTAATGGTGTATGGTGTTGAGGTCTAAGAATCGGCTGCCTCCTTTGAGTTTGGGCCCTAGACATCTACAACTTGGGTAGTCGGACTCTCGGGGATAAGGCGCTTAGGGTCTTTGATATCCTAAAACCTGAACCCCAAACCCTACACCCTAAGCCCTAACCCAAAGGGTCCTAAGTACCCATATGGGGTATACTTCCCCAAACCATAAGGGAAATTACTACTACAGAAACCATACTTTGTACCATATAGGTACTTTAGACCCTTTGGGTAAGCCCTAATTGACTCTGGAGAGTTAGAGTTCGGGGGCCCTTTCCGTTGAGCTTTGGGCTCGCCAGAGGTTTAGGACATGAAAATGTGTAACTCCCCAGGTTTGATCTTGGGATAATGGACAAGAACATGGCATCTACTATATACCATAGGATTATCTAGGGGTAATATAGGGCTTATAGGGGCTATGTAAGGATAATGGAAAAGAAAATGGAATCTACTATATCTTAGAGTGTAGGTTTCAGGGTTTAGCGTTCAGGGCTTAGGGTCTTGCGGATGCCTGGAGCATGACCATAAGCGTTCCTGTTCATTCAGGCTGATATCTGGGAATCAGTAAACCTTGTGCCCTAAACCTTTAACCCTGAAGCTTAAAACCTAACCTATATCAAAGCCATTGTTCCTCAACTGCTTCTGGTCCTGCTCGCCGGGTTTCACAACCACGGCCTGGGATAGTTTGCAGATCTAAGCCTACATGAGCTACGGACTAAATTGAGGTTGGGGGGACCTGTAGGGGACGATATAAGGTTTTGGGGGGGGATCTAATAATGGATATACTACAAATTTAGTCCAAGGCTGAGCCCTATGTAGCCCGTAGCGGCATCATGGTTCCACTGCCTTCTCCTCCTACCACTGAAGCCCTAAGGCTGAAAAGACTAATATCTGATGGAATTCGGGCCCAAGCTCCACATAATATGAGGTCCTGACGTAATTTTGAGCCCTAGAGTCACCATGTGGAAGGGTGTAACGGTAGCATTTCAAGTTCCGAAGAGACTCTGCTTATCTTCGGATTTCTTAGCCTAGGGGGCGGGCCCCTTGGGATTCTACAGCTAGAGGAGAATTTTCAAAGGTATCCTCAGGTTCCCTATTGTGAAATGGCAATCTTCAGGAGCTCGGTTACTTTTGCTTGAGAGGTTTGGCTTGCTCGCGATGCAAAAGCCTTGCAGCTGGAGCAGGCTGTGGTGACACGTCCCACACGCAAGTGATAGCAACAACACAACGTCAGCGTTGACCGTAAAATCTGCCTCAACACTGCCCCAGCAGCTCACTTCCCCATCCTCATTTTCTTCGGTCCTGGATGAACAATCGCATCTTACCTATACCGTTAATGACCCCGCAAGATTCAGCCTTCTGACAGAGAAATCCAACATGGTTGACACATAAAAGAAGGTTGGGTTGGTAGCATGCATCATGACCAGAACATTGAGGAGCAGAATTAAAGAATCTATCAAGTTGAATGGTGCAGCCGGTGGTCGCTCATCTGAAACAGCACCTCCTCATCCGTGTCGCTCTCATCACAAGTATGCCCAGAGCATGGAGACTGCTCATCCTCACTAGAGAGTCGTGCTGACATGAAGGGCTTGCAAGCAGTGTCGGGCTTCCTAGGGAATAGCTAACCATATGTCTAAATATATATATATATATAATATCATATATATATATGTATACGCACGCCCCTCGTCACTTGTGATCCACCGCGATGAAAACACGGTAAATACCGCTATAACGTAGGAGTTTCGCATGATCTGATTTTAGACACGCTCCAGTGTCGGATGGAATCGACAATACGAAGGGCACACAGGAGCACAGAAATGGAGAAAAACATTGATTTTGGGCTTACATAGGGCGTATCGAAAAGAAGTATCCCTGGTGTCCAAGTGTAGGACCATATTACTTCAGGGTATCTGGGTAGTTCCTATTTTGGTACCCCTAAATATTAGGTGCCAAAAGGGGCTAATAATTTTGAGAACAGCCATATGGCGCACCCAAATTTCAGGATTTTCTACAACTGTTTTCAAAAGTTTTCTGATATCATGCAAGACGGTGCTTTGCAGGAACTGAAAGGGGAGAAAGAAGCGTGTTTAGTGTTTTGGGTGTTGTTTTTTTGGTCTAGGGGGTCTAGGGTTTAGGGTTTAGGGGGGCATGTGAGCCGAAATTTGGGATCATGGCATTTTCTCCACATCGCAGAAGTATACATGAATCTGACCGCCAACATGAGTTCCCCAACTACGACTACCCCCCAGTATACAACGCTCCTTCAGTTCACTCTACTTAAGGGTCAGGGTTTAGGGCTTAAGGTTTTTAAGTACAGTTAGGGCTCACTAAGGCTAATTTAGGGGGGTCCATGGGGGAGGTAATCTGAGGGGATGTAGTATCATGCCAATTCGGCTCATCAACATGGCAATGACGAACAACTGTCAAGAGACGTTTAGGGTATACCCAGACCCTCCTACGTAGTTCCTTTTTGGGGTAGCACATTCCAGCCCCTTGCCGAAAATAAATACAAACTCACGAAGGAACTACGTAGGAGGTGTTTGGGCAGGGTTTCGGGCTCAACGAGTCGCTTCATGGCGCGCAATACCACCCTGAGTCTTGCTGGTGGTTGGTAACATGCATTTTAGCGTGGTTATAAGGGTTTAGGGTTTAGGTAGGGAATAAGGGAATATAATTCTGGTATAATCCTTATATACTGTACTGCACTCAATCTTCCCTACTAACCACGGATAAGGACGGCCCTGCATGCGTGCACCTTGAACTACATCGAACAAAGGTCGAACTTATTATCGCAGCGTGTCCACTTACGCACGAATTGCGTTACTGGTGGTTCGTAGGGAATACGGCACTGCATTATTATATCTAGAGGTTATATTCTCCTTGTCCCTACTAACCACCAGCAAGTTGTAGGTTTGGACTCTCATGGTTTTCGCTGACGCTTGATGCCCTATAAAATTCATAAAAGAAGGAACTTGGGACCCCTAGCCATTCTGTCTCAAGCCAAAGGACCCAAGCGTCGTTTGCCAAGGCTGCGCTAGAAAGCAGCAGCATCGCCTGCGCATGTTGCAGGGATTCTCCTTCTTTAGGGATGAGGTTCGATCGAACCCTAAGCCCTAAACCTGGAACCCTAGAGACCTAAGCCCTAAACTCTATAGAGACTTATAGGGCTCCGGCGATTCTCCAGCGACAGCGATGCCAACATCTCTTCACTCAGAATGTCCCTACGCCCTGGAGATGGCTGATGCTGCCCTCATGTCACGCTTCAGCGTTCCTACTGTTGCTGGATGAAATCTTGCACCAATTATGGGCCCTAGACCACGGTAATTCCTAGGACTTTAGGGACTTAAGGTGGTGCTAGATTCCCTCCATCAACAGTATGGTCACTTTACAATCAACATCAAAAGAATTTAGTCTTTTCAAGATTCTTCGCGGTATGCAGCACAGAGTACAGAACGGGGCCCAAGAATAGCGAAATCTCACAATTGTGAGGAAGAGTGGGGGCCTACCGACAAGGTGATAGCAGCACTCTTTAGAGATGTTTGCCAAATACGTCCTTGGGCCAATGGCGCCTGGATCAAACTCAACAACCTTGATTTTGCGAGCCCTGACATAGTTCTATGAGGGAGCTAAGGCCTAATCTCCTAGTATCTCCCTTAATAACCTCTATAAGAGTCGCCTATATAATCCCTATCTAACCCCCTGTAAGGAGTCCAGACTCTAGCTCAGATGAAGTTACAGCGCTCCAAAGACAGTTTTGTGGTTTAGGATATAGGTTTAGGAGCAGTTCACGCTACGGTCGCCTAACCCTAAACCCTAAACCCTAAACCCTAAACTATAGATGTGCAGACGCCCACTTTGCAAAAGGGCTGCCTAGTTATCCCTGTGCCCTAGACCCTGAGCCGTATCAAGGTCCTGCCAAGGTCACTGTTATGCTTGGCTTGCTCATGCCTGCTAGCCCTAAACCCTAAATCCTCAACCCTAAGCCCCAAAACCCTAAACCCTAAATCCTAAACCCTAAGCCCAAATACCCTAAACCCGAAATTTAAAAACCATAAGCCCCAAACCCTAAACCATGCCATATAGGATAAGATCCTCAAAATTTGGGCCCAGGGCCTTGGAAAAACGCACCTACTGTGAGCATTTTGAGATAAGGGTGTAAAGTTATGGCTCAGGGACTGAAGTTTAAGGTTTGGGGCTTCATCGGAATTTCAAGTTTGAGGTTTGGGGTTTAGGTTTTCAAGTTTAGGGTTTAGGCTTTAAACTCCCTAAACCCCTAAACCCTAAGCATTTAGAGTTTAGTATTTCAAGTTTAGGGCTTAGTGACACTACCTTAATCCTAAACATTTGGTTCTTCACCTCAGGGCATGGCAACCCTGAGGTCTGCATTCCAGAAGCTCAGCATCCCTATATGAGCCACAGTCTAAACTCCTAGCATCCCCCTTAATAACCCCTATTGTAGTCCCCTAGATAGTCCCCCATATTAAGGAGTTTAGACCATGGTTCACATCTTCCTGATAGGACCCACCATATCTCCCGATCTTCTCCACGTACCCCCACTCCCCCCTAGCAGTTCAACTCGATGAAAAAGCAAAATCTAAACCCTAGATCCTCAAACCACAAAGAGTATTGGGAACCTTTCCTGACCTACTTGAGGCTTCACGGGATTTTAATACTTGTCTGCAAGTCCTCACTTTCTTCCCCACCGTATTTGCCCTGCGAAGCCCTAACCCTAGTACTACCAAGGCCGCCACCAGCAGAATCCTTCGAAGAACAGGAGCCATACTTCTCAACGGTTCGGTAGTATCGGGGATAGCACAAGTTGTCTACCAGCTGTGAGCCAAAGCAGCAGAGGCATGGTCGAAAAAGTTCTTGGGGCCCCAAACAGATGTGAAACATGAAAACATCAGGGCTCCCGAGCATTTCACTAAAACAAGTTCGCTTTGAAAGCTGACACCAGGCATGGCGTCCATGTTGCGGTTCTGCTTCTGATATGTAAGAAGCCCCTGAAGGTCTTGCTGCCGCTCACGCGGCATGTCAGAATGAATAGAAACTCAAACTTGCAGTATACAGGGACGGTGCACACGCAGAGAAGCTTTACAACGCAAGTTGCGTCCACAGAGAGGGAAATGAACCTCCAGGCAGATCTACCCCCTGACACGCTATGCTATACGCTCACTTGTTTTCCCAGCACTAGCTGGGAGCTAGGAGGCCCAGAAATCCTCAAATCTGCGAAGTTCGACTGACCCTAGACCCTGAACCTGTTAAGGTATACAACAGTGAGGTCTGGGCTCTGAATAGCCAGTCGTAGGACAAATGAGCTGTAGTCTAGACTCGTCGTATTTCCCTTAAAATCCCTCATAATACTCCCCTACATAACCCCGTTTAAGGAGCTTAGACTACAGGACAAGTGGCCTGCTGGCCCAAATGCTGGCAGTTCTTCTGCAGGGCTAGCTTCTACTTCGGACCTATAACCCCAACATCCAGCATCTCCCCTCTGATACTTACTGGTTCTTAGTAGGGAATAAAGGAATATATAATTCCTATGTAATCCCTGTATTGTATATTCCCTTTTCCCTACTAAGAGCTAAGACATATAAAAAAGAGACTCCTAAATGCTGGAAACCCTGACACACTCTGCGTCCCCCATGGCGTCTACTGCATCGGTCTACTTGGAGGGTCAGGGGGACTTAGTAAGTCGGTTAATAACCCCTATAACCCATATAGTAACCCTACTTATCCCCATTATTCACCTACTTACTAAGTCCCCCTGACCCTCCAAGTAGGGTTTAGGTTCTACTTTGGCGCCTTTGAGGTTCTCATTGACTTTGGACACCCCGCAGATGGCGAGGCAACCAAACCCTACACCTTGAACCCTAAACCTCTAAACCTCTAAACCCTGAACCCTAAACTTCTAAACCCCTAAACCCTGAACCCTAAACCTCTAAACCCTAAACCCCTAAACCCTAAAGCACGAGGTAACCTCCTGTCCACTCCCTAAAGCTCAACCCGAGAGTTCTTGGTTGCTGTTACACAGAGGGGCCGCGTAGTTATATAATCCCCCTTGAGTAGATAGAATATGGCGCATATGGGGATCTTAGTAAGATATACCCAAAGCCATATTCTATCTACTTAAGGGGGACTATAAGTTTCGCTAAAATGGGGAAATGTCTAGTGTTAAGTCCTCTAAGCACTAGTTTTAAAGGACTCATAAAGATGGTTATGTAACTATTGGCCCCTCCTTGTAAGGAACTCAATCAAAGTACGATTTACGTTGTAAGGTTTAGGCTTAGGCCATCATCTCCCACAGACCCTTCTTGAGGTAACTAAATGAACGTTCCTGAACAGCAATCACGCAGACATGAATGAGTTGTCGAACTTGCAATGCCCTACGGCCCAAGCCATAAACCCGAACCCTCATAAACCCTCAAGCCCAAACCCTGAACACCGAATCCCAGCCCTAATTAATCCCTTAAACCCTTCAGCGTCTCAACCCTAGACGTCTAAGCCCACAACCCTTAACCCTGAACCTTACCCTGAACCACAAACTCTAGCCCCTTGACCCTAAACCCTAACATCCCCCAAACGGTACTCCCAGCCTCCGGGGTTCGCGTTCCACCAGCACGCAGCGCAATCCAGGACAATGTCTCGGTGGCTCTGAGTATCATGGAAACAGGCAACACACAATATCATAATTTCATAATATCATAATATCCCCTTAATTGGCCCATTACACCCCTACTGTTTCCCAAGGGTCCCCCAAAGTAGCGCCATTGTGCAGTAGAGAAAACTGATGCCGGAAGTCCCCCAACGGGCGGTTAAGGGCTAAGGGTTTAGGGTTGATAGATTTTCTCGTCCCCACTAACCCGAAACCCTAAACTCATCTACCGACAAGACCTTGAAAGCAAGCGTAGTCTGTTCCTTGAATCTTAAAATAACCCGAAGAATGCAGTCTCCGGCTCCCCGCAAATTTATATTCTTATATGCTGACTGGCCGTTGCTATCTAAGGCCCTATTAGTTAGGTACTTGGCCGTGAAGGCTTTCGGGAATGTTACGGAAAGCACCTAAGATGCAGATTCTGATGCCGCGGGTGTCCAGAAGACTCAAACCCAAAGACACAAAAGCTTAGGATTCAGTAAGTCTGAGCCATACTCAGCAGCACCTTCACACTGTCCACCCCCATCACCCTTGCAGCCTCAACTCTAGCAACTCTAGCAGGACTCAACCCAAAACCATCTGCGAGCTTGAGTGCTACAGGGTTTTGGGGTTTAGGGCTTAGGGTTTGGGAATTTGGGGTTTACACCGAAGCCGCTGCCAAAACACTCAACAGAATTTCCATGGGCACCGAAGATCCCATGAACGAATCAGACTCCCTAAAAGTATCCTTGCGCAAGCTATAATGTAGGCGCTGCTACCCTAAACCCTAGACCCCACTCTAGCATAAAGAAAGGATCCTCAACATTACAAGCACGGGTCACCGCTTCATAATGCTTATCACGTACAATCTCCCTCGCTTCCCCTTTAGCACCACTACTCCCACCATGGGAGGACCCCGCCC
>CAJNIZ010039668.1:151890-183412 GCA_905231905.1 Symbiodinium pilosum | reverse complement strand
GCAGTGGGGTCTGGCCCGCAAAACACGGCCAAATTTGACCACTTTTGGGCTTTCCTAACCCCCACACCCCCTTAGTACAGATCAGCAAAGCTGGACTTGAACGAAAGCTTGAGGAAGCTTTCGTAACAAACCCACATTTGAGTTGCAGCAGAGAGGCTCATGAGAAACGTCAACAGAAGCACGTCACACCAACAAACAGTGACGATCCCAAAGTACCGTAGTCCAGCCTCGAGCTCACACACCACGGTGACGCCGCAATGCGGGCGCAGGCGGCGTGTGCTCGGTCAGCCAGGGCCACTGCTTGGGCCGCTACCCCAACCGGCACCGAAGGCCGCACTTGGCGTGGTTGACCAGCGAGTGGCAGGGAGAAAAACAACAACAGCCAATCCCAGATCCAGCATCTGCGCGCTGGCGTTTGCCAGGACCTTACGCTCGCTTTGAAGGCAACTCATGATGTTGATGTTGGCAGCAGGATGGGAGCTCGAGACATGAGCGGACCACGCTTTTTGGCACAGCCGTGTGCCGCGAGGCGGCTCTGCTGCGCCTGGCGGCGTTCCGGAAAACGCATTCTGCTGAGCTGTCTGAAAGGCAAAACGCGGCAGCATCACCAAGGCATCAATGCCGGAGTGGAATTTGACGGGCATAATCGCGCTGCAGCTCGCACGAAGGGCGCGCCATCCGGCCATGGCTGCCGGGCACGCGGACCCAGTGCCATTCAAAAGGTTGGTGGCAACGACTCTGGGAGATCCCGCGTCACCGTCACGGCAGTCTGCCCATTGTGTAAGGCCACTGTGACACAGTATCACATTAGGTGCCGCGCGGCGGTTTGGCAGCAGGCGGCACCTCCAATTTCAAAGGATCGGCAGGCCTGTGGCCATCGGAGCCCTTTGCCCCCGATCCCAGGTCACATGCCCCTCCGAAGCACAGCGGCAAGCCCGTTGCTTCTTGCAATCATATGCACGGGTGGATTGGCAAGCAGTCGCAGCATAGCACCACATATTTGTCATGGGCGATTTCACTGCACAGCTACACAATAAACGTCTTGATTTCTAAGACGATGCCATCGGGCCAGACGCCTGTGGTTCGCCATAAGCTAAATTCAATCCACGCGGTGTCCAGCAGAAGCCTATACTGAGAGACTCTTGCTCAGCTCACAGCCCCGGCGACAACTTGACTCCACAACATGTTGGGCACATTGATTTCATATTGTTTCATGACACCTGGATGGCCTGTGTTTGTGATGTGCATTCACACAAGGACATGGCTTTGGAATCGCACCATTTTCTTGTTTGGGTAGGTGCATGTACTTCAGTGGAAAACCAAAACGTAATAAGAAAACATCATCTCTAGGAAGGAGTGCACCAGCAGTTTGCAGGTGCTTGTAGTAACCTGACATGGACAAGCATAAAGGCGTGGAACGGACAGCGTGCCAGCCATTGACAACTGAGTTTGTAAGTGCATTTGCAGAAAAGCTACTGCCGCGTGCGCACCGGCAGTGCATGTGTGCAACAGCATTATGTTGAAAGAGGCGCCTAGGTCTCTGAGCTGGCCGTGCACTGACAGCTAGCCAAGTGAGGTCCAGGAACCTTTCCACCGGCACATCAGGGAGCTAAACCTGGAAAGGTCAGACATGCCCGTCCGAATGTCGTGGCCCGCTTCCTGCTGCGGCATCAACTGTTCCTATGCATTCTTTTATTCTAGCACTCTAGGGGCCGCCGCTGCGACCATATCGCACAGGTGCATCCGTACTCGCTTACCTGCGCGTAGCTCGTTCTTCGCACAAGACATTCATGGCATTCCTTCTGGGGCCAAACGGTGCACGATAAGAACGAGACGCACTTCGCATATCTCCGTGCGCCCCGGCGCGGTCTGCTTCATGATTCTGCTTTGCCCTCGCATGGTAGGTGTCACCATGTGTCACTTCACGATCTGCAAAGTGGAAAGAAGCGGCCAAGATCAAGGCATCCCAAACGCGGAAACTAGTCCATTTGCAAGCATCGGCATCTGTCGTGAAATATTGCGCAACATCGAAAGCGGCTCAAAGAGCAGGCTAAAGCACAGCGGCGGTGGGCCAGAGCCGACTTTTCATTCCGATAACATTGCTATTGGAGCTGAAGATCCGCCTTGGTGTTCCACATCCAACGGAAGGATTCTTGATAGCAGGGAAATTAATTAATACAAAGTGCGCTAGCAAACCACTGTAGTGTTTGAGCATACCGAACACCAGATGGTAGCGTGGCGACGAGACCCCTTGTTCCCTGTGTAAGTCTCGAGGAGAATACCGTGCTTTGCAGACAAGATCTGAAAACGCCCAGAGGAGGCGAGATTGGCGGCTGAAGCACATCCACCTGAAAACCCAAACTTGCACAGCCTTCTCTTTCTCGTCAAATACGCACAATGCACGGGTTTCACTTGAGTCTTTATTGGGGCCGAGCCATCTCCACCCCAGATTCTAATTAAAGCTTAGGACGATAGGTGGATTCTGCGAATCCACACGCCTGCTGCAACACCCTGTACAAATCAAAATCCGGTTTAAAGAGTTGTTGGCATCTCGGCGGCAGCGGTGCACAAGAGCGAAGGGTAACACTTGGCACTCAGACAAACTGCATAAAGGCCCTTAAAGACCAAAATTCAGCATACCAAGGGATCTCGGGGCTTCATGAGTTGAACCTTGCCCCCGCTCTCGTGCCTGTGCCATAGATGCAGCAGCGCCCTCGGGACTGTCTGCTAAAAAGTTCATCTGGCATCCAGGGTTCAAGACTGTTCAAAATCGACTCATCAAGCAATCCGAACAAACCTAACTAAATTAAGTCAATCCTGATACCTGAACCTTGCCGGCGCCACTAGCAGCGACTCCAAATCAGCTCTGACCAACGGAACTGTAGATCTATTAGGAGGCAGCAACAACTGAGCCGCATTTCGTGTTCCTTCATGATTCAGCTGCCAACCACGGCCGAACGAGAGCGCTCATAGCCTCTGCCATGCTATGGAAACTCCGAGTGATATCCTCAAAGCCGCTCGCGGTCCGCCTCGGTGAACTGTACACAAACACAGCTGACATCTCAAAGGCGAAAAAGAGGTCTATCAGGTGTCGAGGTACCAAATTACGTAGGCCATGGGAGAGAGCGCCAGCACTGCACCCAAGACGACGAAGGAGACCGCGCAACAGTAGCTTGCTCCGCTCGGCTTGCAAATGAGCAGGTAGGAAATGGCTGGCAGAAGCAGCACGTTGAAGCTGGTGACGGTGCCTCGAAAACTCGAAAACCTCTTTTCTACGCAACGGATCTGCAAAGTTTGTTGCTGGACTCTCGCAACCATCAGGCCAAGGCACACCCAGCCATGCTTTCCAGCGCCTGCATCAAGGTTTCTGGTTGATCTGGGACTTAAGGGATACTCTGGCAGTACTCTGGCCGCACGTCTGTGCTCAGGCTCGAGCAATTAAGGGCCGCATGTTTCCAGATTTGGTTCTACTGGAGGATTGACCAACTCAGCATTACGTTGCTGCAGCTTCGTGTGTAAATGCTTGCATGCTTCTGCTGTTGGCTGGTGAGGCCATTCTTGGTGCTCTGCTTCAAACATATCATGTGACCAATACCGCACCCCCTGCCTTGCCACAAACCTTTCAACTGGCATGGCTGATTGCAACCTCACATCATAATTCCAATGAAGAATCGAGTCGTTTGTCCAGAGGCTACAACTTCTTGGGTAACCTAGCACGAGCCATAGAATATGTCTAAAGACAGAACCGTACTGCAAGCAAGCACATCTCTGCACCTGACCACACTTGGCATTGCCGGCCTCAATGCGCTCAGCAAAAAATACTGCCGCTGCAGCAAGGCTGAGGAGCACTGGAAGCATCAGCAGTGGCCCAGAGGCCTCGTCTTGGCCCAGCCAACTCATCTTCCGGGCGTATGCGTTGGCGAGTGGTCTCGTAATGGGAACAATGCCGACTAGAACCTTGATGGCCATCCACACGCCAGCAGCAACCTTCAGCTTGGCTCCTCCCTCCTGCAGATGGAGCTGCAAGTCCCTTCCAATATTGTCCATGGCGAAGGGCTGCAACGAGGATCCATACATTTGATATGCCAAGCCAGCGCACAAGACGGTCACTGCCGTGTAGATTGTCCAAGCACTGAGAATTGCGCGACGCAACTCCATGTAGCTGCGTGTTGTGTGCATGACGCCACAAATCAAAGGATGAGTGCCGGCAGTGAAAAGCATCATTGCGAAGCAGCTGGGAATGTAGTGCCAAAAATCAGTGCTCGTGTCTGGGATCGTATCCGGCATTGCCCATTCTGACGCCTGCCAACCGCCATACAACAGCAAGCCCAAGATTGCTATGGACGCGGCAGACGAAATCAAGTTGATGTATGCGAACGCCCGGTCAGAGAATGCCGACCTGGGTCAAGCTTCAACTGTACTTCTGCAACCTTTGCAGATCTGACTGAGTTGCGGCAGCGAATTCGCACCCTGCTGAAAATGGCATCATGCAGCTGCTTACAGTAATTCCACACCTCAGAGATCAAGTGAACTCACAATCCCACTAACTTGGCAAGTTGCAGGAGTAGGCAGAGCATACACCCGGCCAGTATTCTGGAGTTTCTGGATAACGGGCACACAGCCATGGCAGCATTGCCTCGCAGGCGAAAATCCAGGAAAATAAGAACTCAAGTTAGGAGACAGGAGGGTGGCGGGCAAAGTCGGCTAACCTCCTTACCGCCCTGCTTATACTGCTCCTGCCAGCTGCTGTTCGTTGACCCTGCCCCGAGTCACTGACATCAACACCATAAAGAACACTCAGATCATTGAAGAAGCCACAAGAAGCTTTCGAAAACCACGGCCACAGCCACACCCTGAACGCCATACCCTAAACCGCCCATACATGCCCATGCAACACACACACCAACATCAGATGGACTCCAAGATCAAACTTCCAAATGCAAAAAGACATTAACCAAGAATTGTAATGTCACACCCGAGGGGACACCAAAACACATGAGATTTGTAACAAGACCGATACAGTGACTAAAGAAACTGTTCAGGCCAACTGCTAGCTACCCTAAACCAACAGACGCTCACACGCATCACCACCAAAAGGAAGTTTACACCAGACTGACCAAAGCGAACACCGACACCTTTGAAGCAGAGCACCCAAAACCAACCAGCCACGACAGCAGAAACAAAAAAACAGAAGCACGCAATTATCTAAGGAACAATACTAATGAGAGTAAGGCTAGCAGGCTTTTCTTTGTGAGTTGCTTTCGTCCTGTAGTCCGTCGCGCATTCTTTGTGTCCAGTCCAAGGCTGACATGTGCTCTTGGTGATGAGGGGTCTGCTTTGTTGTCCTCTTTGGTGCAGCTTCGGGTGTTAGCGTGTCTTTGGCGTTCTTGGGGTGTCGTTGGCCAGACATGTCGAACTCGTCTGGTGCTTTTCTTCCTGGGGTGTCTTCAGGATGCTCATGCCCGTTGAGAGATAGCAGCCGTTCAATGTTAGTTTTCTCTGGCACTCATGACTGGATTCGCAGTCTGTGAGTGCCAGGTTCTGTCTCTGGCAATGAAGTCGCGCAAGCAGGCCATCTGAAGTCGGGATGCAGCGAAGCCCCCAACCCATCTGGGGAAAACAATCGGCTGCGACTGTGGGAAAGCCAGAGGACACTGCAGGTGGATTTGAAGCTTTGGCTAATGATGTCCTTTTGCTAGTAGCATATTGCAACCATGTTGCAGCCATGACAACTTTTAACGCCACCAACCAACAATCTGAACTTGACAAAACTGCGATCAAGGGACCAAGATTGATCACGCTGTTGCTGCCATAGATTGCCAACTCAGCCAAGGCCACCAGCCTTTTCTCAGTGCACCGTCAGATGCACCCGGACGTTGCACTTGCTTACGCAATCCTGGCGAATCCCTGTTCCAGCAAACTGCCCTAGGACATGTACGATCGAGAACTGACACCATCTGCAGGCAGTTGCACCAGAATTCTGGCCAGGGCGCTGTGCAAGAGAAGCATATGCTGGACCTAGCGCAGCTGTAGCCAGGTCCGAATAATCCTTGCGCGCATCAGAGAACTTGCACCCACAGGGGGAGACGAAAGATTAGAAGCAGGGTGCAAACCGTCGTGTGAATTTTTTCACGAAGCGGCGGAGCGCGAACGGCCTCCGCGCGCCCAAGAACAGCTTCCAACGTGCTGAAAAAGCTGCCGTGTAGCGTCCCAAACAGCCCGCACGGCACGCGAACCGGCACCCCGAAACCGCATCAAAACANNCCCCCCCCCCCCCCCCCCACAGCCCTCCTGCCGTGAGGTCGGGCTCGCGAAGCACTCCAAATGTGACCATGTTCGGGGGCTTCCCCTCCCTACGCCCCCATGGTGCAGATCAGCAAAGCTGTATTCCAGCTGGGTTCAAGATGAAAGCTTGGGAAGCTTTCGTTACTAGGAAGATGCTGAACTCAGACCACGATTTTGGGCCTATATGAGTGCTCAGAGCCACTGCAACGGATGGCAGGAAGGGTAAGTCTCAGGAGATACTGCACTGGAAGCATGAACCACTTCTGAAACACTGAGTCAGGTCACTGGACAGCGGACGCCATGGCCAACCAGAGCGTACAAAGCTTCCTGAGGTGTCATCAACAGCTGGAACTGCACCAAACTACCCGAAGTCCGGAAGGCTGCTTTGATCAGGCAGTGCTGTTTGGAACTGACATGCTCATCTCCTGCAGCATCAAGGCTGCCAGCATGCAGATGGACCCCGTCAGCATGATGAGGAAGGCCTCAACCAGCCAACACTTCAGAACAAGCAGCAGCAAGACAGAAGGCAGCTTGCCAGAACTTTGGCAGAGTTGCTGCAAGCCAGCCCACACGGACGAAGCAGAAAGGCAGAGTAAACATCGCCACGTTCAGCAAAAAGCTCACCTCATCTGTGCAGTCAGGATGAGATGCCAAGCTGTCAAGCAAACATCAAAAACAACTCTGCGAAGTGAATCTGTCTTAATTCTGCTAACTCTTTTGGAATCTGTCTCTTCAAGCCACCAGTGTGAAGGTTGCTTCTGCGCCAGTCATGCGCTTGGTGTCCTCACAGGCTGCGTGTCAGCACCACAGCACCACATCCCTCTATGTTTTCTTCCTGCATTCTGCGGCGGAAGGTAAGAGTCGATGAGGTGTGCAGCCTTGCAGGCCAGCGTCTGGAACTCCCTTTCCCGTAGCCACATCTTCTGAATTATCGCTGTCGGTGCTGTGGTTGGGCGTGAGCTTCGCCTGGAGCCAATGCAGTAGCTGAAGAACCGCACATGCAAACTTCAGTAGTTCTTCGCTTCAACCTGCTGATCAGAGTTGTAATCCCAGCCTGCGCAACATCTGTTTTGACGTTTGGCAGATGCGAAGGCACTTCCCTGAAAGGCGAGTGACGAAATCCCGACGGATGTTACTTTCAATTGTGTGGACGGATGTCTAGTTCAAACTGCAGCCAGGCATCGAAGGCCACGCGTGAAGCAAAGGCTCTGCTAAGGTCATGGGTCTCTACGGCACGCGTTTGGCTTACAAAATCCTACGAGAAGCCTGACACAGCACAGTGGGGTATCCAGCATGTTGTCTAACATTGTTTATGCATGACACGGGTAAGTTTTACGCATACACACGCGAGCATGCCATGACACGGTAACGCAGAATCCAAGCCAAACAGCTTGAGTGGTTGGCAAGATGCTTCCAACTGCTCTGATTTCCCTGGTATCCCCGTCTCAGACTGGTGCTAGGGACATCATCCTGAGATTCACCATGCCATCCCTGTTTTTCGACAAGTACAGCGTCGGACTTCTTCTGCTTAAGCAGAGACCCGTTGCGATTTAAAGACTGGCAGGTGCAGTTGGACAGCTTCTCAATTGTACGAAGACAGAAGGTGATCATGTTTACCGCAAATGCCACATCTTCAACTAGGAAGCAGTGCATGGTTTGTTTGGCTTCTCGGCTATGCCATCAGCTGCCGCCTTGTCACCTGTCCTGCCACTGTTGGCATGCATGTGAAACCATCTTTTCCTGTCATGAGGATGAGAAAGGGTCTGCTTTAAAGACGCCCAACTGAAGGATGAGCACCACCCCTGCATCTCTGGACCGGGCGAGGACTTCGCCGCGATAGTTGGCAGGACGCCCTTCCGCATCCTCCAAACCTTCAAAGCCTGATTGCTTGAAGCATCACAGATGGATGTGCCATGAGCTGCCCACATCTTACCAAGCTAGGAGCAATGTGCCTCCAGTATCCTCCAGTATTGGCTAAACACAACGACCTCCACCTATGCGGGATCAACGCGTGGGCATCGGGCTTGGCCCTCTGGTGGCCCAAATAAAAGCCGAATTATCGCTTTGCTGAGTGGGCTCCAGAAATGTAGTGTATTCTCTTTGTTCATGGCATTGGACATCTGTCGATGGGCTTCTAAGTGGCTTGCTACGTAAGTCGTGCTTGCACAGCGGTTCCTGTATTGAACTATTACATATCACTGATTCAAATGGACTCGAATCGTATCGTGAACTGGGGGCGTCCTTGCCATCAAAAGACAACACCCGAGACCCGAGGCCACACGTGAGCAGAAACTGAAAGGTTGATCTTAGCTCTTGTTTTCGCGAGCAACCCTCTGTCCCCCACCAGCAGATGCATTTACAAAGTTTTCGATCTCACAGCGCTCACTCGCGCTAGCCAGCATCCTGCGAGCCTCGTGAACACATCAACGGCATATACCACCCAAGAAAAGGTGCTCAATTCTAGAGAAATGGACGTCCAGCAAGAGTCAAGTGCAGTGTTGCGAATCAATTTCTCAGAGCGAAACAACACCCCTGAGAGATTGCTTATAGCGCTACAGTCTCTGAAAGCTAGTTGGTCAGGTAAGCTGAAAGGTCTGTGGGTTGCGCAAGATGCATGTTCTCCTTGAACAGTACGTCGCAACTGCTACTGAAGTTAAGAGCCCTTCAACGTCTGACTGACTCCAAGACGCACGTTGTAACAGAATGTACCACAAAGAAGTTCCAAATCCTCTGCCTCGACAAATCACCTGAAACAGGACGCGCGCCTCATCCGCGGCGTGCCACAGCCTCATCCGCTGAACAATGCTGTACAATTACAACGGAGGCAAGCTTCACGTTTCTACCTCAAAAACGGCTGAAACGTTGTTGGTTGAAGTTCATTGCTTCACGTGTCATGATCGCTGTCTGAAAGGACTGGGCAGCACCTGAAAATTGAGGGCAAGCGACAGAAATTAAAGCTCTGCGCAACATTAACTTGTAGAGGGCATCGACTTGCACAGACCAGTTGGAGAATGTCCCAGAAGGACATATTGTCATGCTTGCAATAGAAGGAGCAGCAGTCTAACTGCAGAAGGTCAGAGAAAATACTTCTTTCCTGGCTTCAACAAGCCAAGCAAAATACCTTTCGTGTTCACAATGCCTGAAATGTGAAAAGCTCGTGCTTGTGCTTAACATTGCTGGAGCGCACCGAATGCAATCACCCCCGTCCCCCCCTTCCCCCTATATGAACGAAGCTCCCTCTGACGAGGAGCTTTTGTGACAAGCTGAGAGCCACCCAAGAAAGTCTCCACGAAGCACGTTTGCGACCGAAAGAACTTCCGCTGAAGAACAGTGTGGGCGCCACATTGAAAACCCTCCAAAAAGGAATGCTTGGAGAGGAACCCCAACGTGCCCAGAAATCCTGATTTCTACTGCCGCTTTTCAACCCTTTCCCTTTGTGCAGCGAAGCTGCCATGGCACGTGGCAGATCTCTCGTCGTGTCGATGCGCACCTGGCAATGAGCAGCACAAAATGCATGCAACAACTCCATCTGTAGCTTGCGTGTCCTTTGCATGAAAAGATTGGCGAAGGGGCGCTACCTGTGGCGATCGTTTCTTCGATTTTTGTGTAGATTTTGTTGAGGGGCCTTGCTGATATGTACACAAGATATGCAAATCACAAGAGAACTTTTTCTTCAGCAGAGTGCTCAAATGGCACGAAGGGCACTGCTGGCCCTGAGAAGCTGCCTGGTATCCCTTCGCAACCGCGCAGCCGCTACTTCTACAGTTACGCAACATATGAATCATGTAACGTGAACAGCCCGTGGCTTCTTAACCCTCTGCCATATGCTCTTTGGAAATGTCCCTGACCAAACACGATTACGTCGTGGACACCGCTGTCTCAGCCATGAGCAGAGGCTCCATGTGTAAGCCGCACCGCGCAAACTGCCATAATTCTAAAGTCGTCTGGATCCGCCTCGATTGAAGTCCTCATGAGGAGATTCCGGGTATGCATAATGAACGGCTCATATCTGCCACAAATTAACTCCCATAGCATAGTTAAACCTCCAAGCCACCCTAGTTGGTAAATTCCCCAGTGACACCCTAGCTGGCGGCACCCGCGTGGCTCGGGGCGGTGAAGCTCCTGAAGCGCCCATGGCTGGGCGCTCGGGGCTGGACCGATCTGGCTCCCGGGAGGCCTCTCTTTGCCGCGCCTGGGGAAACAGAGCCGTCGTCTCCAATGACCCTTACGACATGAAAGGACATGACAGGAATGAATAGTCATGTTAATTAGCTGTTGTGAGAATGTTCTTTATTCTACTGGTGACCACGGGCCAGGGAACGTCACACAAGAAACAACACTTGCAGGGTTCCAGACTTCCACTTGAACTCAAAAGAAACATAGGAGTCTTGCAAAAGTAGATGTGCTTATGTACCCCAAGATTATAGAATCTTACTACACAAACCAAACAGGAGGGGACTCATAATTTTAGAGTTGAAAAACATGAAGACGTCTTCCGCGTCTGGACAACTTGCATGAGAGCACCCCACTTTGAGAAAAACAGGGAATGGAGTCCCTGTTCGCGATCAGCTACGTAAAAGACCTTTTCAAGACTTCTGTTTCACTCTTGTTGTCAAGGCATGAGTTTGTGAACCAAGCTCAATTACCATCGGAAGTGTATTGGTCACTGGCCCGATCTAGCCGGTGCTTGGTTGAAGGCTTTGCAGATCCAAAGGAAGAAGTCCGCCACGTAATACCTAGCCTTGAAAGCATTTAAAGTCTGCCTCGCGGGCGATGATCAGCCTGCGCTTGATGTCTACCAACTCGTCCTCAACGAAGTCGCAAAGGGCATCAAACTTCATGCTTTGCCTGCGCAACATCGCACGTTGCCCATGTGTGAAGAACTTGAGGTCCAGTACATGCATATGGTTTGGGTCGGGGTAAAGCTTGCAAGCTTGACTGCTGCTGGGAGCTGTTCGGAACATGCACAGGTGGAAAGCCGTTTACCTTGAAAGCTATCCAGGCCAGCCTCGTCTGGTCGTACATGAGGGCCATGAGATCCAGCTTTGTTGCTGAGCCCTTAGGCAGCAAGTTGTCAGGTCCAACAACTCTCCCAAATCTCTCGGGAGGAACCACTCTCGATCCCAACTTACCCGCCAGGCAGGCAGGCAACACTTTACAGCGCGAAAGGGTCAAAATCAAGTCAAGATCTCTTCTACGGGCCTTCAGTTTCATCGTGCCATGGACGAACTCATCAATCTTGATCTCCTGGTAGACTTTTGAGCTACAGGGGCAAGCCTGGGCAATGATATGTGCACTATCACATACTACGATAACTGTAGAAACACTTATACCACTGAACTCTGGAGGCATGACTCTCTGTCCGCAAAGAATCCATGTTCTGAACGGATTGCATTGAGAAGCAGCCCAGCATCCTGACTGTCCTCCCAGTCCCTCCCGCAAGCCCCACTTCATCCCCCTTCATCCCCCTTCATCCCACTTCCATGCTTGCTGCGTTGCTCCTGGCCTCGCCTGGTCCCGCCAGTCTGCTCATACAGCAGGGGGTTCCATTTATGCGACATCCTCTATCCTCGCTTGAGTGGCTAGATCTTCGTGCTCCAGGAAACCATCGTGGCGGGCAGCCTCTTCTCAAACCTTGCGCCCTGCTCTGGGCTCAAGCGATGAAACTATCTAGTTCAGCTCCAAAACTTCACTGAACCCTGTTCCCGTCCTTGCTCTTATCTCCATCCAGAATCGTGAAGATGATCTCAGCCTCTTCCAACAGCATCAAGGGGTCAAACGTTTGCAAGCCATCATGCGGCGTAAATGCATCCCGTGACCTTCATGAGAATTCCCATTGTTGTCAGTTTCTCGAGCTTTCATCCAGATTTATGCAGCATTCCAGTTTGCATCGACGCATTCATCAAACAGGAGGGTTGAAGTCGCTTAAGAAGTCCTGCAACATGCTCCATTGATACATCAAAATGCCCACCTCCTCCGGGTCAATGTCCAGTCCCGAGAAATAAGCCTCTGGCAAAATGGCATTACTATGTCATGGTGTTTGAATGGTCGGGGCCTTCGTAACATCCAAAATATGTCAGGACTCACAAAGTGATCCTGCAAGCTGTTGTCTTAGGTTGTTGAGGCAGCATGTGGACGGGTGATCATCCTTGGCTGGAATGGCTTTGCCATGTTTTACCTCCATGTAGATGCTTGTGGAGCAATTTGCGCTCGAGCGCTGCTCGAAGTGCCAGCGTCCAGCTTTGCGCGGCTGATTCCGCGTAAAGTCAGAGCAGAATAATCCAACGCAGCTTTCAACACCTGACTCTACGAAAGGGAGCTGGCCAAGTCATGCAGCTCAGAGATGTCCAGCCTTGACCGCTGGATTCTTCATGTGCGCTTGGAACTCCTCCCAGTTCAAGGTTCCTCACAGGGTGGTCAGCGGCTGAGAGACTCTTGCATGTTGTGACCTGACAGAACGAACAAAGCCACAGACCAACTGTTTCCATCTCTCATCCCAAAACGGTACCATCAGCTTGAAGCCATCTCTGCGGCCATGTCCTCATGTTGTTTCTACACTTGATGTCTTCGAGTGATTGAAGCCACTTCACCACAACCCTTAGTCTGCGTTGGTGCTTCCCTCAGGTTCTGCTAAGTCATGCAGGGATCCCCCGTGCTATCCTCCGAAAGCCAAAACCTAAAACCTACTTCCTCAGCAGCCTGTTGTGTCCTGAACCGTCGGCGTCCGCATCTTTGAAGAAGCCTTTGATCTCCTCACCGTGAGAAGATGGTGTCATGTCAGATGTGCAGCTTGCAGCAAAAGACAAAACAACGTGGCAGTCTGCAAATGACGGCATGGCACAGCAGTCGATAACCTAGCTCTTGAACAAATGGCATCTTGGAGGGTGCGGGCTATGTCCATGCTAAAATAAATTTGCTCCTCCGTCGTCTGTCGCAAGTCGTCGAGGTAACCTGCAACGCATGCGCAAGAACCTTCCACTTCTGACTGGTTGTGACACCTTCATTCTCGCAGAAGGCCCAAGTCTAATCAGAGTCTATCCAGGACAAGTTGCAGCTTCAGAAAGCGATCCAGTCACAGTCTTGGCGCTGAGCCGATGCGAGTGGCGCTTTGAGTCAGGAGTCAAGTGTACCGTTTCCCATACTGGAAAGGCATGACGACAGAATCTAAACCTTTGACCGTTCAGTTGGAACCTGCGAGCTCAGACAGCTGACTTTGCACATGAGTGTGGAAGTAGTTGGGAAACAGGGCAAATCTTAGTGCTCCGAAGCTCAGACCCTCTCAAACGGCCGATACGGGGCTTGCTCCAATCTCAACATGTTTCATTGCCTTGCACAACTTCATCGCCCGTGCGGACACAAACTGCTGAGTCGACAAAGACGCCAGTGACAACCTGATCGAGCACTTATCTTCTGCACGAGCGACAGCTGGCAGTTAGCAACATTGCAAAAGTGTGTGCGTGTCATAAACCATGCCATGTAAGATCTAGTCTGGCGAGCAAGACCTCAGCCACTCCTATTAAGCAAATGCAAGCATGCGCTCAATTGGTGAGGTCCTGAGCTAAGGCTGTCAAGCAAGACACACGGACCTCTTGTTAAAACTATCTCTGCTAACCGGACTGCTCAAGACCTTTGCCACAAACAAATTGTAGGCTCGCGGCGTTGAACATGCCAACCACACAGAACCTCAGCAAAATGAACGGATCTCAGCACAGACAGCAGCTCACAATGGGCGTTGTCCAAAACTCAATCATCCCAAAATAAACTCTTGGCGGATCTTCGCGGGAAACCCAAGTTCTTTTCGCGAACACCATTCTTTCGCGGAATGTTTGAAACGAACCCAATCATCGAAGGCAGAAGCTATGTTGCTTGCCAGGCTGCGGGCTTGCTCCGCTTATGTGAACTTTCGCGGATCTTTCGCGGATTTCGGGTTAGAAGTCTGAGACTGAACACGCGTTTCACGAGCGTCTTGCTTATTGCGGGATACCTTCATCAGAATACTGGCAGGGAAATGCATTTGACCGCATGTAAGGAAGTATAGCTTAAGATAGTTGTTTCGCAAAATCCGAAGTTCCTTTCGCGAACTCCATCGCGGACTTTCGTGAAAGGCCTGCTAAGCCTGCCACTTTGCCCAGAGACCCTTGTCCACTGGTCGAACTTGAGTCTTCCTCTGGTGAGATGCCAGCAGCCAATCTGACACTGCCGCCCCACCCTCTTGCCAATATCAGCACCAGCTTCAGCACCACGGCATGCCTTGCCTTCTAACTTCTAATTCTATGATCAGAAGCGGGTGCAAGAAAACAGGGCTGTGCAAAGGTTGGGAATGGTTGGGACGCCTCGGACAATCTACCGTGCCACGGAGATTCTTCCTAACGGCGGATGCAGCTCGGGTTTGATGATCTGGAGTTGCATGTGAACCTCACACCTATCACGCACCTCTGGGTTGGTAAGAATGGCGTGCCAAGTATGGAAGGAACTAAAAGGCCTCTTTTTGCAATGTAAGGGTCCAGCGAGGGCTTGAAGTGCTGAGATGTCCTTGTCCCTGGGTTTTGTGCTGTGATAAGCTGCATGCAGGGTGTCAGTGTCTTTTCTAAACCCTGCTGCGCCCAAGGGCAGGGAGGGCACGGCATGGGCTCCAAATGACCGCTTCTGACACCAAGTCATCCGGTAGCTGGGCTTTACTGGGAGGCCAAGCTGCTACAATTTCCTTGCGTTCTGTTGCGATGTTCAGATGAAAGATGCAGCATCCGCATTGAACTCTTTCTCGGCAGGCTAGGTTGCACAAATCCTGTAGCATGTGGCAATCCTTTTATCAAACTTCAGCAAGATGAGCTAAACTCAAGTGGTTTGAGGTGAAGTCCGGATTGGACCCCCTGTGTAGCGCTGGAAAAACGTTCAACTTGCAAGGCCAACCAATGGCAGCCTCCCTGAATGGGTTCTCAGCTCGCTGCGCCACATAGAAGTTGAAGAGGAAAAAGTAGAAATCACCCGTTCTCCTGTGCATGGGGCTTTTCGCTGGCGTCGACCACATCTGCGAACCGCGCTTCCACAAACCCTGCTTGGGGCATTGCCAGGCCTGATCAACTCCCCATAATTCATCCAGTCATTGCCGCCGCTGACGGCCGACCACAAGGAGATCATAGTCTCAAGGAGGTTGCCAAACCTGAGGCTGTTCCAACATGCTTCATGGCTGCCCACACAAAATGAAGTGTTCAACTTCAGAGGCCAGACCCTCAATGCAAATACCAAAATTTTCTCCATCTGAAGTCTCAAGGTGAGCAGGCTGCATTGAACACTGCCTTTGCAGTCACAACTAACCAGTACTTCTGAAACAGCTCAGGCCGCTGCAGCATGTTCATTGCTACAACTTCGTCCACCTGCGAGCAGGAAATTGATGAACGCGCAATGCCGCGTTGTATCATGACACATCACGACAACTCAGGCTCTGTGTACAGGTCAATGCAAAGCAAGACTCAGGTGTGCCGACAAGGCCTTTGAATTCCCCTCTCGCTGCACTGATATGCTGTTGGCATCTTGCGATCACTGAGGGATCTGGCCAGCTCTGTGTTGGTGGCGTTCCAGTCCACAGTGATCCCGTCGAAGTAATCCGCCTAAGCGCCCAAAAAGAGCCTGTGGAGGCCCGGGAGCGTTGAAACCTGCGAAAAAGGTCCTAAACTCAGAGTCTCCAGACGACCTGCTATGGTCCTGGCCACTGCATTGTCAAAGACGATCGCGAAGACGAACATGATCAGTACTATAACCTGGGCAAATTGCCTCCAAAGTTCAGGCTTCGTGTGGAAGGTTTCGACTCATGCCTAGCACAATACCCATTCGTGACCTCCAAGCATCACAAATGAGGGCAAGGTCCTAATGAGGTTGAACTGACTGCGTCAGCTGGCTCTCCTCTGAAAACCAATCAATCGACAGTGGTGTCGATGCACTGATTGCCGGTCGCCCCCAGAAACCACCTGCTGGTGCTCGCCAAGAAGCCAAGAAAGCCCACAGCAGGTCGACCTGTCGTCAGGGCAAGGTAACTTGTGAGGTGGGAAAATGCCAGCACATGTACGCGGAGACACGGCAGTTGAGATGGGAAGAAACTATTCTTCAATGATGGCCCAAACATCGCATTGATGCCAAAAACCGATGCTATGAGGTGCACGCTGTGTGGAGACTCTTGGAGGAAGGAAGAACTTGTCAAAACTGCACATGAAGACTAGCTGTGACCAGCTGGCTATACCGTGAGACGATAGAACCTTTGAGCTTGAAAACGAATTAGTATGTCTAACGTCGAATTTACATGTCATCAGGTCAAGTGAGCCATCGAGTGACGGGAACGCACGCAAGCACTAGCCTGCAAGCTTGCCAATTGCACACTGCCAAACAGTTTGAAAGTCCAGAATGCTTTCGAGTCTTGAAGTATACGCCATCCTGTAATCAGATGTGAGGCATCCAACCGACCGCGACGTTAGATGTCTCAATTGGCCCTCCAATTGCCTTTGCACAAGCAGTAGGACACTTCGTCTCTCCCTTGCCGGGTGCCCGGCAAAGGAGCTCAGGATGGCAAAAATCATCGTGCGCCTCGGGAAGATTCTTTCAACCTGCGAAATCTGCCTAGATGAAGAATTCCAGCTGGCTGACATCTTTCATGCTTTTAGCTCACCGTCTTTCATGAATATCTCTTCCCTACGCGAATGGGTTCCAAGAGTCTCTCCAGAACCCGGAAATGCCCCAGGTGAAAAGCACCACGTTGCTGAAGGATGAGAACAATCACAGCCAGGTTGATAGCCGCTGAGGCAGCTGGCAGCCGTGCTAAAGCTTTCACGGATCGAACGACTTTGACGACGCGCACCTGGGAAGCTTTTTGTCTCTTCTACACCTGAGGTATTGATCACCATCTCAGTGGAACACCAGGCGAAAGACGCGGAAGATCCGCAAAAAGGAGAGCTTGGATCCTTCGTGGGTCAGGCTGGACACGTTCAATGTCTGCACAAGGATTCTACTGAGGGCGTTGGGGAAATTGCTCAGCTCACACTGGTGCCTTCACACGGGCTGGTGGAATTAGAGGGCACTAGCCATGCAACTCTTTCCACATTCTGCATGAAGCCCAAGCTGACCTTGGGAGAACAGGCCAATAAAGGACTCTGCCACCAGAGCCATGTCGAACCAGTTCCAAGCCCTGGGCGAGGCACAGGCGAGAGAAAGGGGAGGCAGCTGTCATGCATACGGATACATCACTCTGGCAACATGGAGTTTGTTTTCGGAATATATCTTCTTGGGTCTTGACAGAGCCTCCTGCTGTTGTGGGGCCAGACCTGCTTCATGGGTCTTGCGGCCTGGGGCCTTTGGTCTTAATGCAGCAGACATCATGCATTCGGTGCCCCAACCGCGCCCTCCGCGCAAGCTTTCAACATCTCGGCTATACCTTGCTGGGCTCTGCGCCTCTCTTCCCCCACGAAAAATTGCCTCAGGATCACACAACGCTTCAGATCAGGGGCGACCTTCAAACGCAAACAAGATTCTAGCAAATGTCGTGGTACAGGCTCAACACGGAAGCGCTAATGGGACTTCATGGAGATCGAGAAGCTCCGGGGAAAGTGCTCTTGAGGTGCACAGCGGTGCACAGCCCTCACCCCGAAGGAGCAGTCAGAGGGCCAGGCATTCGGTCAGCTATCATCTTAATGAGGAGCTCAACGCCGAACCAAGCTGCGCAGCAGAGATTCGAGAGAAGGGAATGGCAAACTGAATGCTTGGGCTTTCTAGTGATCTGCACGCTCAAGCGAACACGCCAGTGCCCATTTCGCAGCGCAAAGTTTCAAAAGATTTCAGGGCCGCCCAAAGGCTTGACTCAGAGCTCCGGCCTGTGAAAGCGATGTCATACTCAACCTCGTAAGCAATTTGCAAGCAATCACGTATTCATGCATCTGTATGCACAATGGACTTTGACCTGCGATGTACTACGAACTGATTCAACCGCTGCTCCTTGTCAGTGCTTCTGATGTTTTACATGTGCCATCCCATGACTTCGCAAGATGCCGGGGGTACTAACGCCATGATTGCCATCTTCACCGAAAACAAAGATGTTCCAGGACAGGTTGCTCTGTGCTCTTCCACCGGGAGGTTCTGAAGGCGTCTGTAGCTGTTTATGACCTGGGCTTGCCAGCTTTGCTCTCTTGGGCCTTCACACGCAGTCTGGCGCCCATTCCAAAAACAGTGAACCCAAACGTCCAAACGCTTGAAAATTGGAAGGATGGAATCACGGCTGCAAACACGCATCTTCAGCTAGACCTGCCACCTTTCACAGCAAGAAGTGACGCTGTGCTTTGGGCCCCGCTCCATGGAGCCAAATACTACGAACACCACGTTAGCATCCACCAAGGCTCGGGCATTTGTGTTGGCAGCAAAACCTCGAGCACAGCAAGCACGGACTGTACGACTGCACGAGTAGCTGCATGGAGCTAAGATTGAGCTAAGGATAACCACAAGTATCTGATCATGACACATGTGGCATGACACCAGAAAAAATGCACGCAAATTTAGTATTCGCGCCGTCTCGAAGCAGCACCAACACAAGCAAGCATTGCTCTTTCTTCTCCCATCATTCAGGTGCTCAGAAGCACAGCAGCAAAGTGAACAATGTTGACACCAAATTGCCGTTTCAAGAGATAAGGGAAACGCTCACGTCTAGAAGACGTAGATCAGAGTAGAAAACACAAACAAGCAATGCCACTTTGGCTTAACGCAAGAATTCTCTCAGCACAAAATGACAGCATGCAGCGGATGAGGACTTGGCCCAGGTATAGAGTGTTGGCGGCGATTGCGAACATGGTAATCCTTGCTTGCCAAATTTGCCATGCCATGAGCCAACCGGTCAGCCTTATGAAGACTTCAGATCCGAGAGCCGGGCGACTTGAAGAAAAGGCCATTGGTGAACCTTTTCGTCAAGCGCTCCTGGACTCTCTCTCAGGGCCGCAGGTCTCAAGCACGAACACGGATCACAGACAACCATACAGCGAGAGACTAACAAAGTGCGGCGGACAAGACTAGCTTGCTGGTACTGAATACCAGCCTCCTACTGTGTTCAGGCAGCTGGGTCCAGGGATGCATGCAGAAAAGCACAGCTGCGCTTTGCAAAGTCCAGTGTAGCTACTTCTTCGCGTAGCAGAGCTCATGTCATGACAATCCCATGGGCATCCTTGATAAACTTGCATAAAGGCAAAGGCGGATATGCAAGCTGTCAAGTATGTACTCGGAGGCCAAACAGAATTCTGAAAGCAGGCTAACTTCAGAGGCAACGTTACAAACAGCAGTAGATCTACTGCGCACGAGGGTGAAAGGTAAGGTGCGCTTGCCGCTTGATGTGACTGACTTACGCCATTCTCTGCATGAGCTCAGCCTGTGTACTCTCATCCTTCCCCCAGGCCCACATTCCCCCACAAGTCATGAAGCAAGATTGCTGTGGCTGTGAAAGAAATATGAGTGTTTGGGTTTACGAAAGTCCGGTCCAAAGCGTCGTTGTAGCGATGGTCGTCAACATGGGATCCCATCTGTCAACCCGCCAAAACACAACCTGGCTCCGACAAGGTCCTTCTGGGGTGCTCGCGGGTCCATGGGGAAACACCTCGCAAGACCATGGCAGAGGGTCTGCTGCTGGAGGGACTCGAGGAGCGTCTTACTCTTACACCCCTACCATACGTATATCATATGTATATATATATATAATATTTCTTGACACTGCCATGCAACACAAAAGATCAGCAAGGTTTCTTGGGAACTGCTCCCCCTTCTCCATGGTCCTCATTCCACAAACTCCATGCTTGAAAAGCAGAAGCTCAGGTCTGCACAGACCGAAGACCGACTTCGTAGAGAACAGCGGCCTCGGATCAAAAAAGCTACAGGGGGATAGTGTTGCGGCAGGTTTCCAAACTGTAGTGCTCAACTTTCTGAGACCAGAGCGGTGAGATGTCTACTGGCGTGTCTGCGAAAGGATCATTCCTGCGAAGCCCACGCACCATGGAGCAGCCTGCGTTCCTATTGAGGCCGGCCAATGCAGCAGGCCGAACAGGATATTGTCACTTCAGCGGTTTCCACAACACTTGCAAGGACCTGACAGCCCGGATGGCTTCATGTAGCCCTCCCTCCCCATGTCTTGAGCATCTTGATTTTGTCGCTGGCAAGGAAGCCGTCTTCGCTATCCTCAAGCAGCTCAACGCGACAGAGACAGCAGCAGGGGCAGCTCCAGCTGATTCTCGCTTTGCCGCAGGTCAGCTACTTCAAGTGTAGTCGAACTGTTTAAGGTCCACGCCGCATCTCCGTTCATCATGTGCTTCCGGATGTGGACAGCATCGTGCACCGCCTGCAACAAGCACATTGATCGCACAAGCACCTGCCACAAGCTGGCCCGCGAGCTCCTTTTTCAGCATGAATGTGTCCTATCTTCTTCTTGAGAGACAACAACTTCATGGCAGCTTGAGGCTGGCACCTGCGTGCTGACCTGGCAGGCAAACGGGCAAAGGACACGGCGTCCATCAAACCAAAAGGCAAAGCTCATGCAAGAAGTCGGCAGCCTCTTATACTCTCCCGGTCGTCACGTCGTCTGATAAAACTGCGTATATGTGCTGCCGTGAACGCACTGGATGTTTTGATTCCACGATATTCCGTGGTAACCCATGGTAACCCCCACGCTCACATCTCCTCAAGGTTTCCCTGCCAAGTTCATGGACAGCCGGCCTTTCGAATCCGAGCTCGAACTTCCGGCACCTCGATCCTGATTTGAAGCCATGCAGCTACAAGTAGCGTCTCGACAAAGGCTCACATCCTTCATCTGCTGCCGAAGGGCGACTGCGACTGCGTTTTGATGGAGATCAGCTCATCTTCATCCCTTGGGGCTCACGCGTCGGAAAAGTCAGCTGCCTCTTGGGCTTCAGATTAGAGCGCGAAATTAAGTACCGAAACGTTTAATGTGTCTACACGTAGAGGGACTAGATCACAGTGCACATCCACCCTCGCCCCCGTGGCTGCGGCGAGGCGAAGCCGGGCGGGCTTGGCCCTTCGATGGAGCGCACCTGCGCCTTCCGCAACTCCACAGATGCGACTTGCGGGGATGAAGTTCTCTCAGAGTGAATACGCCTTGAGAATGGCGGCGGCCGCTTTAGCAGCCGCGAGCTGTGATGCATTGTCCGGACTATGAGACCATCATGCTTGCAGTGGAGAGTCCGGCCACCCCGTGTAGTCAAAAATGTGATTACCTCGGGGCGTCGTAGTGGCTCCAAAGGTTGGAACAGCCTTCAGACGGTGGTTCTCGTTGATGAGGGACTCCATGACCTCCCAAGCCATGTTTTTGAATCTTGGCTTTGCAGTCATCGGTGGGAGTTGTTCTCTTTGACATGCAGCGTGGCCAGGGGCGACAACGTGACAAAAAGGCAAACTGCGGCCTTCGAATGCGAACGTGTTCCCATTTCTTGGAGCTCTTTCTTCAAGTCCTGCAAGCGCACAAGTAAATTCGAAGCCCTCGAACGGTGGTGTGTCAACCTGTCTGCTAGCTGCAGGACAGATCAAGAGAAGATGACCGTGGCGGAACAAGCACCAACACAGCAACAAAAAAAAACAAAAAAAACACAGTGCTCAGTCCAAGTTCTCGTTTTGCAGGTTGAGGACCTGGCTTTCATCATGAGAAGCTCGGAAAACGATTCGGTTGACAAGCGCAAATGGTCTCAGAGCACTCTGTGGTAAACTCAATCAGGAGCTGCTCCCAAGCTGGATGTCAGCTTCAGTTCCGCCGTCTTCGGCTCGTGTTCTCTTGTTCATTGAATTGCTCAAGCAACAAAGCCCACCAGCCTGCTCATGTAGCTTCTTGTAATGGCTCTGCACATCCATGATGGTCTGCCTCGAAAAGATATTACTACGTGCTCCCGCATGCACTGGTCCTGCTCTGACAATCATTGCTAAGCGACTGGATGGCAACGGGAAGCGCCATGACTGCAACCTCGGCTGGGGAAGGGCACTTACAGGTTTGCTCGCAGGCCAATGCTTCAAGCGATCAGAAGCTCAGCCTCGCGAGGCTAGTTAGCGAGCCAGTTTGCTTGTTTTTTGGGGGATTCCAGGAGGCTGTCACCAGGCTCTGCCATGTGGTGAGACTTAATTAATCTTGAACCCTTGGCAAGGAATCTTGACCTGAATGTGACCACAAACATCACAGCAAATCGCTGAGAATGCCGAGGTTCCGGCGACACCACGGGGCTCAGCTCAGAGCTATGTCAGCTGCACTGCCAAAACCCGCCGTTCTAAACTTCCGAAGATGTTTACGCATTTATGACCATTAATGTGTGCTTATCAGTTGATGCTGGCCATTGGCCAAACTGCCAACAATAGGCTTGGCTAAAATTCACTAAGAACGATGAGAGAAATTCCCGATTCTGAAATCCCTGTGGTTGCGAAACACTTGCTTGCGCTATGTTGCCTTGCTGAGTCTCTTCATACCTGAGGGCTCTGCCCTCTCATCACCTGAGCAAGCGGGTCTCCGTAATTCTGCACAGTGCACCAGCAGAGGACACAGAAAGTCAGACTTGTTGGTCAACACTATGTGACGAGGATGCACCTGGATTCTGGAGGGACTTCTGCCATGTTTAGACTGCCAGACTTGACACAAGACTCCATCACCTAGACTTGAGCAACAGGATCAGCGTACATCCAGGGTCTGAACCATAAAGCAAATTCGCAGCCTACACCCCGCAAGCCTTACGAAGCCTCACGCATCCCCCTTTCCCTGGAGCACCTGATGTTCTGCAGCTCAAGACTTGAGATCTGAGATCGGGGCTACAAGTCCAGGGCAGCTGGCCAACGCTGGAGCCCAAAATTGCAGTCGGTCAGCAGTGCAAGTACTTGAAACTCCGCTCCTCATTACTTTCTCTCCAGGGCTGCAATTCAGGGTATCTCGCGGAGCTGCTCACATCAAACAGACGGCATCTTCGGATCGCAACTTTGCGGGGCAACCGTTCGAAAGCCCGCACATTGACACTCGCAGAACTAGAAGACCTCTCCTTCTGCAACACAAGCAGCGTGGCAAATCTAGCTTGCATTTTTTATGGCGGCGTATCCCGGAATTTCATGTATGCCGCCACTATCCGCAGTGGCATCTGCAGAGCAATCTCAGCAGGCTACAGTCCTGGCGCTGGTCTGCATAGGCTGCGGCCAGGTAGTTTTCAGACTGCCATACGTTGGGCACCGCAGGAAAAACTAGGAGTCACTTTCGAGTGGCACTTTGGCCATTTCATGCCTTGTTCGCCGCAGCCGGTACAGCCTCTCCAACACTTACTTGCATGCACAGGCAGCAAATCCTCTTTGGATCCCTGGCCAAGCGGAGGATCCTTGGCGCTGCGCGCCCACTTCTCCAGTCCAACAGGTCAGCTGTCTTCGTGGGAAACTTGGTCAGCGCATCGCAGAGTTTATCAGGAACCAAAGGGAAGCCATCAGCGAGATTGACAGCACTGCGCCGAGGGCAGCATAGCACACTGCGCAGTAGTAGCTGGCCTGTCAACTTCGCTCATATGCTCTCCACTAGTACTAGCAGCTGCATGATGGCGCATCACTTCAAACACGGGAAAGGGCAGTAAGCTTTGCTCCGAAAACGCCTGTCTGTCACATAACTGCTCAGTGGACTGGCAAAGAACCCTTCCACACACGCTGAGTCGAGGCTTGCAAAGGATAAGGTAAGAGATGGACGGGATCAGAACCGCGTTGAAGCTTGTGATAGTGCCTGGCGCGTAAAGAGACGTCAGCTCTAGCATTACGAGAGTGGGGGCATCAAGAGAGACATGCTGAACGCACAAGACGCCAACATGCATCCTGCCACGCTTTCCAACGCCTCCAACACTTCATGACAATCGGATCAGGGCTGGGTCGGTGGAAGAGGGAGGTGGGTGAGGTGAGGTCTCGACTCATACTTCTCTAGGCCCCTAGGCTTGGTACCCGGGACAGTGCAGGTGAGAGGAAGCACACTTGCCTACACTTGCAAAAGTATGCCCCCAGCCCAAAGAGTCGTGGAAACCTCTGATTATAATTGGCTTTCCCAGCAAGCATCTTTTTGAATGTCGGGGTCCTAGTTTTCCTTATAAGACTAAGTTGTACAAAAAAGGGGGCGGTTTTGCTTTGAAACAACAGTACTCCAAACTCTCTCCCGTACTATGACTGTGTTTGTTGTTCCTATTTTTCACACTATTCTCATCGTGTAGTGGTGATATTGACACTGTTTTTCCATTGCCAGAGCTACCCTTATGGCTACTATCGTTGTTGTTATTGGTCACTGTTATGGTTACTATTATGCGGTAAGAGCCCCTATGCCCAGTCCAGAAGCATGCAAGGGAAGCATGCGAGCGAAGCCTCAAGCCAAAGCAACAACAGACCCAAGACCCTACGTCAACCCTAAATCCTAAACCCTCAACCCTAAATCTCAACCCTCAACCGTGGACCCTTAACAGAAACGTTTTGCAGAGTAGGGATCCTTTGCATACCATGCACTTGCACTTCACACAAACATAGCTGCTTAATATATCTACCTCCAAAAACACACCAAAATTTGAGAAGACCCCTGTTCAGGCTTTTTGCTCTTGCTGCATCCTGCGTAGTGCATGGTGCGGCTACTGCATTGATAAATAAGCTCCAAGCAAGGAAAAAGGAACCCCACGTTTCTCAAACCGGGGCCTGTGTACATTGCACACTAGGTGGTGGAAGTAATAACAGTAGTAGTGGTAGTAATAGTAGTAATACTCAAGAGAACAGAAGTAGTAGTAGGAGGAGGATGATGAGGAGGAGCAGGAATTGTAGTGGCACGTAATGGTAGTTGTAGTGGCCGCAGCCGCAAAAGTAGTGGCAAATAAAAATTCATCGAATGCCAGGCACAAGCGGACAAAACCATCTGACATCATCTGACAACATTGTTGAACGGCATCTTTCCTTCTAAAAAGGAGTTGCGCGTCGCCATCTGAACATCTTGGGCCATGCCAGACTTACCCTTTTTGCTCACACGAGCTCGCTCATGATGATGTTGGAAACGAGGGAATCATCTTCAACTGCACAAACTGACTTGCAATCTTTGCCTGCATCGTTCGTGGAGCAAATAGGCTCTGCAGGACTGAGGTCCACCGCGGCTGGGCGCGTCCACTGTTTCTCCACTGTCTCTCTAACATGCGAGCTGCATAAGACGAGGGTTGAACATGTAGCATATCCCAGAGCCAAAAGCAAGGGCCTGAACAGAAAGTCTTGCAAGACACTGACTCCTGTGCTTTCCAACCATCTGGACGCATCAGGCGCGCTGACGTTGGCGAGGAAGGATGTTGTATAAAGGATGGAAAACACGATTGCAATAAACCAAACGAACCAGAAGATCAGACGCCTCGCACGCCACCGCCGCAGCTGCGATTTCTTCATCTTCTCTGTCCAGCGGTCTCGAATCAGCACATTTCGCCGCTGCACCAAAGCCAACACAACGATAAGCACGTCTCCCATGCATGCAGAGAAGAACCCTACGATGGTAGCAGCAAGCAGCTTCTCTGAAAAATTCTGTGGTTCTGTGCACTCATCATCCGAGCCCATCGCTTGTGTTCCAGTGCTGGTGAAAAACATGGCGTTTGTGAAAGCTGCACTCACGAGCTTTAGGATAACCAAGGCCGCCCGTACAACATGCGGTCTGAAGATGCTTGCAAGCCGCAGTGTCACCCAGGGGTGCATGCAAGGCAGCAAGATCATCACACGCTGCAGCCAGGAGCTGGACAAAAACTTCTCAACGGCCACTGCTGCATGGTAGTGGATTTGCCATTTCCGGGACAGAGAGGACCGGAGCTGATCCTTGCCTGCCATGGCCACTTTGATGCTCTGTCGGCACGCACCGGCTCGGAAGGAGTGGACCGAGGAGATGCACCGATTCACTGTGGCCACTCTGGCGTCCAAAAGCTCTGACACCGAATCCGTCGCAGGGATGCTAAAGATCGAAGAGGCTAGCCATACAGAACTATCTAAGCAGTTCATGCAGCAGCCACCTTCCTGGCCAGATTTCTCCCTTGGCTCCTCCGTTTCCTCCCCATCTTTGTGGGCTTGGCCCATGCGGCTCACCATCAGGGCTGCCTCTACCTCCTCCGCAGGGATCGTGCGGGAGGCCTTGAGGTCTAAGTACCACCCCCATGCCAGCGCCACAGCGAAGAGGCCGATGGAGACGAGGAAGAAGATGCTTGCTGTGCCACGTAGCCACTGGACCGCGCCTGTATGGGAGTTTATCAACATTAAGAGGTCCCTCCTCGTTTTGGGGGGTCCAGTGCTGTCAAGAAATTCAGGGAATGGAGTAAGGGGGCCTGATTTTTGTGAGACACGCCTATATTCCGGAACCCCTCGGCTGACAAGACCTGGGCGGCTGTGGAGCACTGCAGCACCGTTTTCACCGCTTCCAGCACGACTGCGAAGATGGTCAAGTGGCTTGTGAGGCAAACCACTGTACCCACTGCCTTACTCTTGCAGGGGGAATGGAAAAATGATATTGGATATACAATGTAACTTTTGAATCATCCTCCCTTCTGTCATTCCCCTCTAAACAACAGTAAGCTGCGAGATCCGACGAATCCGAACGCCTGACGCCCTTCTCGGACCATCGATTTTTCTCCTCATCCCAAAACCTGCACTGGCCTTGGTTGCTTTGGTTGCTCTGGACGCCAAACCTCAGCTCCACCGGCCTTGCAAGCGCATGCATGGGGAGCCGTCTGCAGTCTGCCGCACGGAAGTTCACACTCAGTAGCGGGGAGATCAAGGACTCAGAAGGTGTTGCAAAGGTGGCGGCGGAGGGAACACTAGCAGTGACCAGGACAAACTCGTCTGAAGATGTTTCCGTGGCCTGAGCTATGACCTCCTGTGGCACCCCCAGGCTCAGGGCTCCAGAGAGCTCCAGCTCCACTGGCGCACCTCCGGAGACCAACTTCAAGGCCCAGACAACCACCAGAGATAGCCCATCATCCACCATGATACTCCCCAAGATTCCAGTCGATGCGTTGGCCGAGCTGTTCGAACTGTTGGAGCTGCTGGACTCCAGGGCCAGCATCGAAAGCAACCCTATCGCGGCTTCATACTCTGATTGCTCAGTCTGCACAAAGACAGACGGTGCTGAAGTCGACGCAGGTGTTGCACCTGTCGCTGCAGTAGTGGATTCAGGCGCAGTGCTACTCGTCGCTGCAGTGCTGCTTCTGACAGAAAGCAACGACAAGTTTGCAGCATCCAGGCGCCACAGCACACCTTCATAGGTGCTACCGACCCATCCCCCAAGCATGTAAAGCTGTCTGGCCTGAGGGTCCCATGTAGCCGCATGCCCATCGCGTGGGAGAGGCGCACTGACTCCCCCGACAGTCTCTTCTGTCCAGTTGCTCGTAGCAGTATACCCAAACATAGAGTTCATGTGGCCCACTTGGTCAAAATATCCACCAAACCCAAGAATGGAGCCCATCGTAGCATCCCAAACGCCCGCAGCCTCACCTCGAGGCGTGAAACTGCCTGATGGCACCAGCTCGACCCAACCAGTGCCCGCAGCATAGCTCCACAAGTCGTTGTAGGTGGTACTCCAGCTGTTAGTGTAGGGAACATATACTGAAGCATCTCCATGCCCGCAACACATGAGCATCACATCTGAGAGAGTATCCCAGACTGCAAGGTGCCCCAACCGTGCAGATGGGGCTGTACCTGTGGGACTGGAAACAGTCCACTCGTCAGACTTCGCAAAGTACTCCTGCATGCCGCTGAGCTTCGTGCCATTATCAGACTCCCCACCAAACACGATCATACAACCCCTCGTGGTGTCCCAAACAGCTGCGTGCCTCGAAGAAGCAACTGGCCCACTGGAGAGCTGATTCCATTGTTCCGTTGCCTTACTGCGGTGTAGTGGGGAATGAAAAAGAATGGACATTGCTATAGTTACCAGTAGTATCATTCGTTCATATTCTTTCCTTCCCTCTTTAAAACAAAGCAAGTTACCAGGGTGAAGCTGTAAAGGTCGCTGAAGGTGGTGCCAGGTGTGGTGCTCCCAAGACTACGCTTGGAACCTCCGAATATGTAAATGGCTCTGTTGGCTGTGTCAAGGACTGCAGAGTGCATCCATCGGCCTTCTGGCATGTTATTGCCCGTCTTCAAGCTCCAGGTGTTCGAGGTTAAGCTATAGAAGTAGAAGGCGCCAGTAAAGCTCCAGTCACTAACATCTTGACCGCCAAACATCCAAAGGCCTTCACTTTCGGTGTCCCAGGTCATCGTGGCCCTGCTACGGCCCGCAGGCTTCGAGCCACTCTGAATCTCAAGCTGGGTCCAGGTATTCCCTGCCGTCAGCATGAGAGTCATGGCCAGTAGCTGAGCCTGAGCTTTGCAAGCCGCATGCAGCCTCATAGCAACCTACTGTGCACCCCCCGCGGCCCCGCAAAAACTGTACGCGTCAGGTTACAAATCCTGACGGCAGAGCCACGATTGAAACTTGAGCCGCAATAAGAATGTGGCCGGGCAGTCGAACTCACAGTCACAGTGCTCGGACATGGGACATGGAGACGATAATCAAGCAGCGGGGACACCTTCACCGGCCCTTCCAGCAACCCCTCAGTCCCGCAAACACAGCACAACACACCTGCTTTGACTGCGTAGACAAGCATCTGTCTGAGTTTCGCAGCCTCTAGAGGGCTGCGATGCATATGCTTCACATGGCACAATGAGCAGCAGGCAAGGAGCTTCCAGCTCAGGCCAACCTCGCCGCACCGCAGAGGCCTCTCAGTCATGACGGATTTCTGTGGAAAACTCTCGAAACTCCAAGTCTAGGCTCGTCTAGGCCTCGTAGGCAATGTTGCTTGGGATCCGACTGCAACTTTTCCCGGAATCATCTTCTCTGTTACAGCATACTAAGGTATACTGTAGTATGAAAACAATGTTGTCGAATATTATAATGGATTATCGTTAATCACCATAGATGACAAGTAGAACAACACAAGGAACGGCCTGCCATGTCGAGCGCTTCCAAAGCACCAAGGGCGACACACTGTGAGTTGGTGAATTGCTGCGGTAGATTCTCACTAGAAACATCGTGTTGTAAATGCACTGATACACCTATACAAATGCGTATTCCTGTAGTATATATGTCTATGTGTATATATATATGGCAAAATACATAATGTATACAAGTTGTATATCATATATATATACACACACATATATGCATAGCCCTTAGCTGTTCGATCTTACCCCTCACTCAAACGTACCTGATCCTACCTGAATTGTCAATGACAGTGTGCATGTATGTCTGCATGTGGGCATGCCTGGTATGTGTGGTCTGGCATGAGTTCCAGAGTTCACTCTCTGTGTCTAGCGACCAGGAGCACTGACTGAAGGCTTCATCAACATCTTCTTAATCTGCTGGTGTGCAGCGCGCCATACATTTTTACAAAAGACACGCCGTGAAGACAAACTTGCACCCTACGAAGGTAGGTGCTGCCATTCTTTGCATGCTTTGTGCTGTACAACTTGAAAGCTCAGGCATACAGATCACAATGGATTGCTGGCTGACACTTTCCGTATTGGTGAGACGAAGGCATTCGCCAAAAGATTGGTCTCTGATGTTCCATGGAGGTCTAGAGGTATGATAAGATATGATGTCTTGGGACCCCTGCTTTTGACTTCGCCGGTTGAATTCGAAAAGCGAAGCCGCGGTCGCGACTTCGAGGTGCGGCCTAACAAGCGGGATTAGCACCTCACGGTGCCGCCCAAACAACTAGCTAGCATGAAACTTTGAAGCTGCTCACAAAATATGTGCAAAGACATCCGGAGCTTTTGCATTCACCGACTGCCTGCAAGGAGGAGTCGGTGTTCTCGAGCTTGGGACGTCTTCCCTACAAAGGACTCAAAGTGCAAGTAGCCGCACTGTTTGCCCAATGGCACATGAAACACTGTATTAAGAAACGGCGATGATGGCTGCAAAACAAATTGTGTGGGTTCAGGGCTGGCTGCGGTCCAAGATGGTGCGCACTGCTGCACTCGTTTCAAACAAAAGCTCCAATCAGCAAGACTTCGACAGCCGCACCCAGGAGCCAAAGCAACAGCAAGCATGGCAATCAGAATCTTATGGCTCCAGGATTCGTTTTGAGCCTGTGCGCACTTTGTGGTCGGCGCGAAGGAACGTGATCCGATGCCCGAGAGCCCCCACAGCATGGCCCTTGCCAGTCTCTTGAGCGATGTCAACATTTCAGATCTGACAACGCATGCCACTAGCACCACCATGTGCCTGCAAACTGGCGCATCAAGTGGTGCCAGTACTTCGCCGCGAAGGCTACGCGTTGGCCACAAGGCGGCGACCTGGAAGATGTGTGCGCATGGCTTGCAAAGAGGTCGACAGCTAGACTGGCCGAATCCCTGAAAACACCTCATTTGCGCTCTGAACAAGGCCCCAGCTGTCCCTCGCAATGTTCCACATAGTCGGCTGGCAGTCGACAAGGCTGGAAAACTCGGTCAACAGCTCCTTGGTCTGAGACGTGTGCCAAGACAGCTGACACAGATCCCACAAGCACTTTAGACAATCACATGACTTCGGCCCTAGAACTGGACAGATATTGACGGATATTGAAGGCCACAAAGCTCCGGCAACACCCAAGCACATGGCACTGTTCCCAACCCATATTGTAGTAGGAACCCCACTGTAGGGGCCTGTATTCTCATGAATTTTTAGGGAAACACCCACATGGCAGGGGGGGGCTCAGAGCCCGAAAACGAACTGACACAGACACACCACACAAACCACACGCAGCAACACAACCACCACCACAGCAGCACCCGCACCAGCACCGCCAGCGTCAGCACCACCAGCACCACCTCACCCTCGCCATGGCTTGATTTCTTGAGAGCTGTAGAGACATGGAATCGAGTTCCTTTGCAGGATATTGAAAGCAAATCGTGATTGAGCTGTACATGTCAGGTCCCCATTGCCGACAAGCCCGAGCCTTATCAGCTGAACTGAACCGATAATCCGATTTGGATTCGTGAGTTGCTGCTCTCAAAAACGACGCCTGAGAGACGATGATGATGATGATGATGATCATGATCATGATGATCATGATGATCATGATCATGATCACGACGGATGAGGTGGCGTCAAAATTACTTGCTTGTTCTCTCTTGGTTTTTGAGTTAGGGCGTCCCCTATCGATTTCCATGTTTTGGGGATCTTCTCTTAACCATACCTTAAATGAAT
>CAJNIZ010039668.1:140553-151790 GCA_905231905.1 Symbiodinium pilosum | reverse complement strand
GACTAGTCTTGTTGCGCCTATCTATTGGTCTCGTGCCAGCCGCTGAAAACCCTCAAGGTTTCGCGTTTAGGCTTTCGTGCTTTCTCCGCCTCTGGGTCGGCGGACTGAGCCGGAGGCTCTTAAGTTAAGCCTATGATTTTAGGACGTCCCCTATCGATCTTGGGGATTTTTGCGTAACAACTACCGCCTAGACTAAACGAAGTAAACGGTAATTTTGACCGCGACTGACATGTCTTGCAGACTTCGGCTTGGTCTGCAACGTGGTTCTGAGCCCGAGAAGTCCTGTGTTGACCCCTAAGTGCAGAGCTGTTCCACTGGTGCGCTTTACTGTTGTACCTGTAGAAGAAGACATTCGTGACTCAGGTGGACAATGATCTGGTCATATGCTACGCTATGCCACGCTGTCATGTGGCATTGAACTTCTCTTGGACCGCCCGGCACTCTCGCTCCAGCTTCAGCACCTGCACGCTCCACTTCGTTCTACACTCCATGCGGCTAGGCGATGAGGAAAGGACTTTACATGACTTTTCATTTTGGGATTGAAGAACTTGTGCCCCGGCAGGGTCAGCGGATCACCTGGACTGAAGATTCTGAAGTTGGTGGGACCTGTTTTTCTATGTGCTGCTGTTTCTTCTGCTCTGCCGCTGCAATGAATTGCTAGGATTACTAGGTTTTCGTGAACTTGGCCACGATTCATCTTTGAAGGATTTGACTTGGCTTTTGCTTGGCAAGCTTGGACGGGGCTTGGCAGATTCCAAGTGTGAGCTGAGGCTGAAGCCGAAGTCACAGAACTCGTGTTGCTCGAAGCACGAAGCTTTGAAAAGGTCTCGGGCCACATCCTTCCCCTCTTCCCATCCAAGTCTTTAAGTCCCTTCTGAAGCGCCTCACTTGGCTGCAGCTGCTCGCGTGCCAAGGCAGGTCTTGAACCGAAGCACCTCATAACATCCTGGGCAAATGCGCAAAGGGCTGTTCTTGCTTCGTCTTGCCTGAGGCAGAACTGGCTATGTGGGTTGCAGCACTTAATCGCCAAAGCCAGGGTCGTTCTCTATCTGGTCCGGCACATGCGCGATGCTACCAAAGTCGGCTGTGCCTCGGAAATCGTGCCCCAACTCTGCGGCATGCAGCAATGATCTTGAGGACCGACAGCCTAACCCACCAACGATGCAAGAACAGTGGTAATGTCGGACTTCTTTTCGTGCCTTAACGGAAGAGAAAAGCGGGACGGCACAAAACTACCACGTCCTTCGTGGCTTCTGCACTTAACCTGCCGGGGTACCCATGAAGTGAACCAGTCGCACCACGCCGCGTTGCGCACGTTGCATCCGTGACCGGAATTCTTCGACAATGCCTTGAAGCCTCGGTGGATCAAAGGCTCTTGTCAGGGCAGTGCTGACTTGGGACAGTTAGGACAGTCAGGAGCTACAACCAAGACAACATGTTGGCAAATGGTGTCCGCCAGGGCGCCGATTTCGCCGCGACATCGCCTGCTGGCGCTCCTCCCATTTGTGAAAGCCCTAGAAAAAGACTTCACGGAGGCCACAGAATATGGGAGGGCTTTGGACGTGGCTGGATGGGAGGGTGCTGCACACGATATGCGACACAGAAGGCCCCGCGTGTTTGCTGTCAGATTCAATTCGTCTGCACCCGGGCACATACACTTGAAAAGAAGCCTGGGTGAGAAAGTCCTGAACCAAACACCGCAGGAGCTTTTCGCGAGTATGTTCCTTGGATTGCACAAGGAAATTTGCAAAGCTTGCGAATTGCCTCAGATTGTGAGCATTTAAAATGGATGGCGATGGCCTTGGACTTTTACACACTGCGCAGCTTTTAGGATTCTCTAGGTCTGGAGTCAGCGGACTCTGCAAGCCAATGGACATAGCGGGGTGGCGGTCGCCAGCATCATTGTCTTTTGTGAGTCTGCAAGACCACCTATCCTCAAAATGGCGCTAGAACTTTGAGAAGTCCAACATTGAACTTGAACTTCAGACAACACATGAGGTTGTGGGCATCCACTCAGAGCAACATTGCAAGCCTGCGATACAACTCAGTCTTGCTTCCGATGCATCGTTGTTGCAACTTCCCTTCTTCCTCAATATCCAACCTGGGGATCCGAAGCTGGCCTGGGCTTGCCTGTACGGTAAGCATAATTAGCCAGGCATCTTGGGAGTGCTTCAAGTCTTTGAAGAGCGTTATGAGGCTCTCCAATCCTGACGGATTGTGTCATGAGTCCTAACTGCGAGATAAGCGGGCCCCTGCAGCTTCAAATCAGACCAAAAAAGCAGGCAGAATCAAGAAAGTGTAGAAATTCACCCAGCTCTTTGCAGCATTTCCATCCCTTGACTCTCGTTGAGTCCCACGAAGCCGCTTAGCAATAAGTACAGGATACTTGGCCTGCAGCCGGATTTGCAGATTGTCTGCGATCAGCCAGGTATGTTGTCGAACGTACAACCATTTCAACAGACACAAGAGCCGTAATTAAGTAGTATTTCTTGGCATGTGTATAACAGTTCAGTCTGCACACCAGAACCGAAAGTTGTAGAGAACAAGTAGTAGGCTTCGTGAGTCTTGGATGCATGCTGGCAAAGCGAGACTTCAGGATATGCGTTATGGCAGGAATGAAGGCTGACATCTTCGCCGCTGGGACGGGAAAACTTGCCTTCTGCTTAGCCAAAACACCTTTCTGCATCAGGTCCGCCGGAGTCTGCTCTTCGGTGGTCTGCAGGCAATGCGACAATCAGTCACAAGGCTCTCTATGGATCTGCCCTCCTTCCTCAGAACGAACCGCTTCCTGGAATCCTTGCGCAGACTACCCTGCCTCTCTCCTCACAAGCCCCATTGACGAACTTGAAGATTTCTTCTACTCTGCCTATGACTCATCGTATACTCAGTTTGACGAAAGCAAGCACCATGGGCCTCAGCAGCGGCAGCGGCAGCTTCTTCCGTTTGCCGCATCAACGCCACTGGCAAACCTTCAGAGAGCAAATGTTCGGATGTCACCCGAAGTGGCACTTCATGGACATTCGTGAGCCCCTAAGCCAGCAACCAGCCTTGCCTCAGAAAAATTCGGCTACCCAACGCAGCAGCCACCAATCCTTACAAAGGCGCCTTCCTCCTCGCCATTGATGCCAAGACTGTCGCAGAGCGTTCTGTAGGACTGCTCAAGGTACTCCTCGTGCTTCCTCAGTTGCCATACACTTCATCATACGCAAGTTGCGCAAGCTTGCTGCTCCAGACAAAATGCATGAAACAGCAAGAAGCTGCACCCCTTGGAACCGCGTCTTCAGCTGCAAGTTGTATCACAGCTTCTGTTACAGTTCATACCTACATGGCTTGCCCAGAGATACTGTCAGCACGATCTCGACTGCTATGCCTCCCTGGCATGCGCAGGCCAGCCAGGCAATAAAGTGCCAGTAGCTGAAGCTACAGGTCTGAACAGTCAAGGGCCTGAAACCTGACCCCAAATGGGCAGGAGAGGAGGGAGGACCGCGGAGTGAATTGCGAATCATGCATCATATGGATCTAAAACCCAGTCTCTGCCAGTCGACCATGTGAGGTGCAGCAGTATTGTAAGTCATAGTCATAGTAGATCTTGTGGCCAAAACCCCCAACTGCGAAAAGCAGCAGACCTCTGAGGGGAATGCAGCCGAGCATCTGGCATAGGTTGTGGCCTCGGAAGCCACATTTGAGGGCTCGGGGCTACGTGGTTTGGTTTTGATCGTCAGACAGGCCTCCACTTCAGGGAAAGTGGAATCAAGGCCTCCTGCTGACATCCACTTCTTCTCTGCACGAAACACGCACTCCTGCAAAGCACACTCCTGAATTCTGAATGCTGAAACGAAACTTGAATTTGACAAGTCTCCCTGTTGGACAAGAGGTCATCAAGACAAGTCCCGGAGGCTATTGCCGATGGTCTTCACGGCATCTGGAAGATCTAGCTCGGGATTATCAGTTCTGTCCTGCAAATCAGGCATTTCACGCCGACTGAGCGCTGCCACATGGTTTTAACCTTTTCGCACAAGACCTCGCAAGTCAACAAAGTCCAGCAATTCACATATCGTTTCTGAGCTTTGGAAGCCATGATCCGAGGCGAGCCACAGGCTACACCCTCGCTCAAACTTTTTGAAGAGTCGTTTCTGGGCAGTGCTGGCTCATGGAAAGCCCTTGCCTTGAGGTACTCCACGCCCTTGCGAATCAGGTACTCGGCATTCCTGGAAAAAGGAGCCGTAGAGTGACACTAGCTGCACGCGACCACAAAACGCGAGATACACAAAGGGCATAGCCAGCCTCCCTGACCCAAAGCGGCCCACCCCTGATGCGCTCATACGCGCGCACGTTCGCACACACTTGGGGGAGATGGACTGGGACGAAAGCTAGAGCAGGATCTAACTGGCTGAATCCAGATGCGCACGCACTCTCTCCTTTTTTAATAACTGGGAATGAGGAAGACTACAGGACATGCGCTCGTGATCGACACCTAAATGCGTCGCACGCACATAGTATGCATTGTAAATGTAGGTGCATGTAGTATTTGCATATGACTTTACCTACATTGACTGATCCAGTCCTCGCCAGTAGTCTGCTAGTAGAGACAATATGTACGTATGCTCAAACACAAACAGAGCTTGGACCAAGGCTAGGAAGCTTGAATGAACCTTGTCCGGGGTTCATGCGATGGGTCCACCATGTATCCCTTTGCCTGTGATGCACTTGTGACGTGTTCTTTGATGTTCGTTCACGCCCTCCGTTCTTCTGAGCCCCCAAAGACGTGTTCTTCAATGGCCGGATACGGTGCTCTTTACGTGTTCTCTAGAGGTCGGAAAACGACCCCCCCCCGCCCCACGCCCGAAACCATCCCTGCCCTGCTGTGTGGCTGCAAAGCCCGCAAAAAATGACCACGCACCAGGGGTCCCACCCCCACACCCCTTGTTGCAAGCTAACGCTTGATAAGAAACTCAAGCTAGACCCGGAGGCTAGCTTTCGTGATTACGAATCGGGCGTAAGGGTTTTTGCTTGTCGTTTGTCCTGTGCGGCCTCTGCTCTCTAAGTCAGGCGGCACATCAGGAAAGGCCACAGAGATGAAGACTCAGTCCGAGGATCTGCCGTGTCATCTTCTCTTTCTCAAAGGCTTTCTTCAAGGACTGCGCTGTCGCAATCTTGTTGGGATGGGCCGGGTAATCCTTGCAACAAGGCGAACGGCTTTGGAGCGATGGCTCCACTTGCCAGCAAACTGTAGCGGGCACGATCGGAGGATGCAGCGCCCTCAAACTTCAGCAGCAAAATGCAACCCTCCTTTCCGAACAAGCGCTAAAAGGTGCGATACCTTTCATGTTGGACAAGCCCGGAACTTCTCGCACTGCTTACCGTATTTGGCATACAACATAATGGCCCTCAAGCCTAATTCAGTTCTTCAATTTCGACCAATGCCAGCACCCCTTTGTGTGAAGCATTGCCATGTCCAAGGCATTGTCATCTCCAAGCCACGTCCACTGAAGAAACATGCTGCTCCCTGGTTATGTGGCCGAGGTGCATCATCCTCCATTAAGACTATCCTGAAGGGATCAGCCAGGGCATGCTGAATGACTACCATTCCGCACACCAGTTGTTAGAACAGCAAGGCAAGTTCAGACTCGACTGCAGAGACAATCCACAATGTGGGCTGGAACTTGCAAAGGCTATCGGAGTGGGAAACCCATCCTCCTGCTTTTCAAACGACCTACTGTAGTGCAACACCTGTCTGTTCTCTACCTGGGCTGCATGCGCGGTGAGTAATGTTTGATCATGCCTCGTGTTTGGCATGGTGAGAAACAGCGGCGGCTGGAGAGCCCACAAGCCGAGAGGCAAACTCCACAGACTCAGGTAGCTTCTTGTCTCGGCAGCCGTCTGAAACGCCTTCCGCACCTCCAACACTTCAACGGTTCCAGCTGCACTGCTTGTGAAGGCCACTCAATGAATTTGATCGTTTTGCCCTGAGTGTGAGGCTATGATGGAAGAAACCCTGCACCACCTCAAGTACCTTGAGCTCTGAGAAACACTGCACTTCAGCCATACATGAGCTGTAGTCTAGCTAGCCTCCTACCGCAATTTCCCCCTTAATAGGCTGTATAATATTTTCCTAGAAAATCCCCTATATACCGGAGCTATAAGTCACATGATTGAAAGGTCTCATTTTCTCCGTCAGCAGTACGTGGTGCTACGTTACGTTACGTTACATTAAATTACGTTCGCGACCGATGCAGCACAACCAGCTCCGTCTGTTGCAGCCATTGAGGTGACCGTTGAAACATCTGAAGGCTTCGAAGCCTAGACCTCCAGTGATCTGCAGCAAGCTACAGGCACTTAATTCAGTTGATATTTGGACCTGCGCATCAGCCCCGACCAAGCAAGCTGCAACTCGCAAGCTCATGCCAGCACATCCGTCAACAAGAGTGCATCGAGCCTTTCCCGTCACATCAAATGAAACTGTTGCTCATCCAAGCTATTTGCGGACGAGCACCTGCGTCCACAACGTCATTGGCTTGCCTCAGCATCCCACACTTCTAGCACGCTTGCAGCATCAGTAGCATGTTGTAGCAGGAAGTCAATACATCAACTCGGATAACGAGCCCTGCCCCCACGATGGCAAAACAACATGGAAGCCCACAACAACAAGCAACACATTGCAAACAACTGATCAGCCCAAGCGTCGTGTTGCAGACTGCACGGCATAGTAGGAGCCAAAAACGATACCAATCCTCATCAGTTGTCTAGCTTGCCAAAAAATTGCGCCTTTCCAAACCCTTGTTTGTAAGCTCTGCCCTAGCACGTGCAATGGCGCGTGGCCTCATCCCACTTCAAGGCTTGCCGGAAGATTGTCCACAATACGACTTGTGACTATCCCTTCGAGTTTACGATCGGGTGGGCTGATTGCTGCAACGGGTTTGCCAGCAATGTGGCAAGGGTGCGATAGCTAGAAGTTAGTTACACAGCTTCGTGCAAATATGCACGTGTTTGCTTCTCCGCACGCGCCTGAAGGCCCGAGCAAGACTGACTCGCAAAAGAGAACTTGCAAACTCTCAGCAATACAAGGCCAGCTTCGGGACATCTCGTGAGTTGCGCGGCCATGTACGGCCACACGTGGCCACATGAAATTATTTCATCGCAGAGGCACATATACCGTTCTACATCATACCTTACTGTTGGGGCATGACCAGAAGTACCCTTTCGTAGCTTGTCTTTGCGGTCTTTTGTAATTCCTCACCTGTTCGCGTTTTGCAGCCTCTCGCACAACCTCCTGCGCACTGAACTGCTTTTTTCGTCGTTGGACAGCATGAGAGGTGAATTTTACCTGACAGAGGCAAGCATCAGCATGCTGAGGATGAGCGAGCCCACCAACAACTGGTACGATAGCACCTTGGAATACTACGACATCACGCAGTGATCGGACCACGTTTCCGCTCTATTCTTGTCCACCATGAAGATACAAAGCAGAATGGCCTGAGGCATGGTGTGATTGTTGTGAGCAGCGCAAGTTGGCTCTGCATCCCCGTTGCTGTGCAGGTGCAGCAGCTAGTCTGGATTTGGAATGGCCAGACATAAAATACCGTCGCCTGCCAAGTAAGCACGTCCAAGGCACCCAGCTGTAGCCCAGAACCTTCGGTGCCAGCAACGACGTATCCAGATCCACTGCTTGACACTTGTGCAAACGTTACGGATGGACAAGCAGCGGACTGCTCAGGCTGTGTCTTTACTTCCCCTGCTCCGCATCAACGTCAAACAGTTCTCAGCCATGCAGTATGTAGTCGGGTAAGATCCTTCAAACTACCAGGCAACATCTCTCTGGCAAGTCCTGCGAGACCAACAAACGTTCACGTGCACATACATATACCAGCGCTACGAGGACCCGAATTGAGAAAAGTGATTTTGAAGGTAACTGGGGATGATCTCATGGAAGCCGTAGACAACCAGCAGTCAAGCCAAAGAACCTGCTGGGCGATTGGCAGCTCCTCAGCGACAGGAGCAAGTAGCAGCTTGCCATCATGAATTTGTGTGCAGCTTCTTGCGGAAGTATGTTGCAACTGACAGTTTTGCTTAGAATGTGATAGGAAACTAATGCCATTTGTGTATTCTTGGGCTTGTACACGCGGAATTCAAGACAAGGCTTTGCAGGTTCATTCCTTGTAAAGCCCAAATGCAATGGTGAAGTGCAACCCCTGAGGAGCTAAGCAGATCTGGCAGCCGAAAGGCTTGCAAATCCCCAGAGCCAACGCTGGATCGGTATCGTGAGAACAAGGCGGACTGAGCATTCGAATAACCTGGCAAACAGAGAGGCAAAACCAGACACGCCGTCTTCACACCCATAAGATCTGCACAATCTCTTCATGTTTACGTGTAAGCCGCTTGTCGAAAGGTCTTAACCAAAAGATGCGGCTTTAGATTTCAGCTGCAAATCAGTCAGGAGCTAGCATGGAATGCGAGAAGATAGGCTGCTAAAGTACTTGGAACAGCACTGGATCTGCATCCAGCCTCGATCCTGCCTGACTACAGCCTTGGACAACTTGTGTCAACAAGATGGGGACACACAGACAACCTGCAAAGCAGCACCTTTCAAGACGTTTCCCAGGAGGAAGTGGCCCGCGAAGGCGTAGCATGTAAAGATGGCCGAGAAAACAAGGAAGAAGTGCGCCTGCAGTCAGCTTGCTGCCAACACCAAGCACAGCAAAACACATGTGCAGGAATTTCTTCCTGCCATTCATCTAGATATCTGTCAACCCAACTGCGTTTCAGCTCGTCAACCGCTCTTGAAGCTCCCAATTTCCAGCAAGCCTCGCGACGCTTGTTGGATGACGCTGGACGGTACTTGTTCGCATAAAAGTTCTTGCCACAACCCAACCGGACATCGTTTCGTGATGTTCCGTGGTTCTTGTCCAGTTTACGTTTTCCTCCGCATATCTCAGATTATGACTACGACAAATCAGAAGCAAAACGTATTGCTGGCACAGAAAAAATTTCGAAGGAGACCTCAGAGGGAGGAAGACAGGCATCGCAAGTATCCATCTAAACACGACAACGAGTGAGCTTATGGCAGATCGAAGTGGGACTCAAAGAGCGAATGATTCTTCATGAACCTTGGGAAGGAATGATTCTTGTCGCAATGATCTTCAAGCAATTGTTGTGTGGTTGGCCATTCGAAAGCCCCAGGACAGCTCGTATCCTTTGCAGTGTTGCCATCCAGAGCTCAGTCGCATTGCTTCACATCAAACTGTGTACCGAGGCGCTACATTGGGTGTGCAGTGCACCAGAGTCTGAACCACGATGTCCAGCCACGGGTTGGCCTAGTGCCATGCACTGCGTCTGAAACCCCATGGGCATGGTCTAGCACATGCAGGCCTTGCAACAATGCTATACCATATACGTCTCTCCAAACAGCAACGCCTGAAAGGACTTGAAGAAGCGGAAGATCATGACCTCGAAGCACAAGCCCTTCTTCTGTTCGTGAAACTATGTCAAACGCTTGTGGTGCAGTCTTGCGGACACCGGTGGTTCAGATACCTGGAGCACAGCCGAGTCACTCTCCTTTAAAGCCTTCTGACACAAGAATGTAAGGACACTCATCTACTGCACAAGTTGTCTTGATTGAAAACTCGAGGATTTTTGGGCGCCGCAGTAACCCAACGAAATGGCTGCCTCTTGCCGCGAACTCAACTTCTAACAACGGTGCAAAGCCCGCCAAAGAATTACTCTCAAGTAGCCATGAAATTCAGGGCAAACATGTTCCGCATCAGCTCAGAGTCATCTCGGATGGAGTTGCCGACCTGGGGTCTGATGAGCAAATTTATGATGCACGTGCCGGATATGTGCTGCACTCTGGATTTTTTCCTACCCTAGAGCTGCACAGCATTAGAGGCAGACTTGCAAGTCAAGGGGCTGTCATGATGACGTTGAGCTGGTCTTCGATTCTGCTAAGACTCATGATGTTCTGCAGGGGCGCAGGAGAAGCTGAAAGCGCATGGGGTCTGCAAAGTCGTCATTTAGCGAAAAGCTTGATTAGGGAACTGTTGCTGGCTAGGTTAAAAATGGGGTTCAGTGGTCTTCAAGGTCCATTGCATAGGCCGGCCCCAGTTCTGCACAGCGTGCTGATTTGATACATACCATATCATCAGCACCGATTTGTCAAACCAGATTGCACTCCATTTAGGCCTTCGAGCTTCAGATCCGTCTTTGTGTGGAGCCCTCAAGAGCTGCGCCTGAAGCAACCCTCCTCATACACCAAGCCTCAAAGAAAGGCCAATGAATCTAGCAATCACTGCATTTGGGATTGGATAAGATGTAACTATTAACCAAATTAATTACTTGAAACAAAGGTGAGGATCCTGCGCTTCCTTTTGCTCACCTCTGGCTCTGGGTAGCCCCTGGGGTATATAGTATTGGGTTATATGTGGATACTGAAAAAGAAAATGGAAACTACTATGATAGGTTATATAGCTATACTACTGGCCTCAAGCTCAGTGAGGTCCAAGTAGGCCAGCTTCGTTCCTTCCAGCTCCCCCTTTCGCAGAACGGCCCGATCAAACTCTCCTGTGAGGGGCGAAACGCTTCTGGGAGCATAGCTATGATTGCATGCTGGCCAAAACTCATGCAGTAAATGTTCCAGTCAGGAAGCTATGTCAATGCAATTTAGTTATTCTCTGCATCGTATTCCTCCACCACTGTTTGAGGAGAGCGACGCCGCAAAGTTAGCCCATACGTTTGCCTGAGGTAAAAATGAACAACGGCTTATACTTCAACATCTCAACAGGTCATTATCGACCGCAAATGCTTTGCGTCATTTTGTGTTCATAATTTATCGACACGTTTCAGGCTTGTATAACAACGCTTTTCACACAGAATACGGAGTAAAAATCCAAGCTCTGTGCGGGGCGAACACTGTGATGTGGAAAGCTCCCCACTGATTACAGGCTCCGACACAGGAGAAGAGGTAGAGTTGGATCGGCGAAAAAACACAGCTGCTGCAAAGGTACTGCAGATGGCCGTGTGTCAGATCGCATGGTGAGCATGATAGTATGATTCTACAACCCTCTGCCGGTAATTTCCGCCTTGCAACATCTTTGTCAAGTTAGGTTGGCAATCCAGTCAGTTCCGACCAATAGCACGGTCTGGATGCCCTTCTGAGGAAGTCGAACGGGAAAAAAAAACAATTTGAGCTGTGGCCTAAACCCTTTGAACCTTCTGTTCTCGTATCAATCACTATCGCGGAACCA
>CAJNIZ010039668.1:126596-140453 GCA_905231905.1 Symbiodinium pilosum | reverse complement strand
GCTGGGAGGCACGCAATGGTTTTGCAAAGATTCCGCGTGACTTGGAAGGGGAGTGGCTGGACGGCGGGAACTTTAGCTGACGCGCCACTGACGCGGACCTATCGCGAAACTGTCGCGGATTTCGGAATCATACAAACAACCATGATTTCAGCAAGGTCTCCCACACGAATGATTTGGATTTAGAAGGCCTCCGCTGACAAGTCGGAGGGCTTCCCACACTAACAACTTGGATTGTCTAAGGGCGCTTCATACAAAAAGCCATGACTTGCATGGGGTTTCCCATGCTTACCAATGACTCGGATTTTGCCAAGGGTGCCTCATACAAAAAGCACTTATTTGCAAGGGGTTTCCCATACTAATTACTTGTTGGTGATGGCAGATATGGCGGCAAAGCTAGACGGACCTTTTTACCACAACACGCGAAGACCAAAAGGAGAACATTTTTTCTTGAAAAACTGTACACTACCTAACTAGCTGTACAATGCTGCATTACTGGTTGAAAAGTTGGAGGTACTCAGAATATAACTCAAAGCAACCTCCTAATCCAAAATGGGCAAGGCGCAATACTGTCAAACAACGTTCATGCTGCAGCACTCCCCCCGGTTCTGTATCTCTACAGAACGCACAGGACTTATCTGTCTTTGTCCTTCCAGTACAGCAACCCTAGATTATAACTTAAACCTCGGCTTTAACGCCACGCGCTAACCTCTGCACGCGCTATCCATTTTGCGCAAGGACATCTGGATACAAAATTTTGTGCAGGATTTGTGGCATTGGGACTTGTTCGTCACCACAGTGTGCGCACGGTCGACGAGAGAGTAACCCTCCATCGGTTCGGTTACGAGCGCATGTTGGACTAGCGTGCCACACTGTCCTTCCAGGACAGAGGTAAATGGTACCTACGGCATTGGCAGTCGGTCTCCAATTTCTTATGGCTTGGAGGTCATGGTTTTCTTTCCAATAGTACCTTGTAGAGCACGGATTGTCTGAGCTTGTTGGGTTCGAGTATGTAGTAACTCGTCCAACTGTGGGTCTTCTGATCCCTCCGTCTGGGAACCAACAGACACTACCTCCTTTTTGACCTGAACTGCAGCGCTCGCTCTTGGTACTGCGCCAGGCTCACTCGTGCTACTGGAGGTTACTGGAGTTGCGCCTGCATTCCTCGGTATCAAGGTCTTGAGCCTTTGCAGGCACATACCAAGGTGATAATGCAGCCCATTAAGTACCAATTATCAGACTGTTCGGAGACCTCTTGTGGACTTTCATTCAGACTGGCTAAGCATGGTCTACAGAGGCATGACATTGCTAACAACTGTCTCATCATACCCCTTGGCCACCTAACACGACTAGTCGTCCAAATGAACGAGCTCTTGGCTAGAGCGTTCTGACCTTCGGATCCACAGTATGCCCAAAAACTAAGGCATATGATACCCGCCACCAACCATTGGGTGCCCAGATAACTAAGCTCCAGGGCCCGACTAGAATTAAGGTGGTTGGAGTCGGTCTTGGCCGGGGCCATTTGCGAGAGAAGCAATAGCGCAATTAGAACTTTGGTTGCTGCTGGGGGCGTACTTACTGCTGCCACTGATGGACGTGGGGATCATTGCAAGCCTCCATATGAGGTGTATAGAGATCCATCGCTCGCATCAAATCTGCCAGTCGTTGTGGTCCTACTGCTTTCGCGGCGACAAATAGCCCAGGTAGTGGGTGGCCCTCCAATCATCACTCTCAAGAGCTTCTCTGCTCGGAGGCGAATATTTCTTGTTTGCCAGGAACCTGACTCTACTTACTCTAGTTGACATAACTGAAGAGTGGCCGTGTTATCAGTATACAGCCCTTTTCTCAATGAGCTCTTAGCACTTCCGAGCTGACGGAAGGCTGCAATGAGAGGTTCCATGGCTCTTGCTAACACACATGCTTTGGTGAGAGACAGAAGCTCGGCTTCCGCTGCACTGGCTGTCGCAAACGGCTGCCTGCCTCCACACCAGGAGACTAGGCTTCCCGCCCAAAAAATTTGAGCTGCTCCGATACTCCTACCACCAGTAGGAGCAAAGGACGCGTCACTTACTGATTATTCCATAGACTTGTCGCGCATCCAGGTAAGCTCTTCCCACTTACCAAAATTACCAGGAGCCAAATCGTACTTGAGCCCAACTTTGGATGACCAACGGAGGTACCTTATTAGTACTTCAGCCCTTCTACACGCCTCCATTGGGTTGACTGATGACCATTGTTGAATACTGAAGGTCTGGCCTAGTTCGACCCACTGACCATTGAAGCTCTCCAGCTGCAGTTTGCGCTGCTCTGAGATGGTCTTCAATGGTTTCAGGATCTTCTGGCGACTCTGGCCATGGGACCTTCAGCGCCGGTACTTTAGAAGTACCCTCGACATGCTGATATCTACTCAGCACTTCAACAACAAAGTTCTCTTGACGGAGGATGATTGCAGTACCCTCTTGTCTAATTTCAAAACCATGAAAAGCTAGACCTTCCTGGTGTAACCACTGAGGCTTTGTTGTTTTCCACTGTCGGCTCAATGCACTAACGATTAAATTGGCATACTCACCTTGACCCGTAATCAAAATGTCATCCACGCACAGGCCAATGGCTCCTATTACTGTCTCGTCCGAGTCTTGGAGAACGACTTTCCAGACATTTGCGTCTTCAGCCATCTGAACAAACTTGGCGGGGACTCCGCCTTCAAGCTGCTCTAACTTGTTGATTAAGGCAGCAAACTGCTCTGGAGACACTTCTTTTGACTCGGGAACAGCCGACTGCTCATTTACCAAATGAGCCGCGTTCTCCTGAGCTTTAAACTCAGGATTTACCTGCTTCTTAACTGCAGGTGTCAGCTGTTCTACTTGCCGGAGAGACTTATTTCTACTAAGACTCCACGACCTTGGAGACACATCAAGGCCGTACAGAGCTTTATGTACTCTCCAATATTTTTCTTTAACGCCGATTATCCTACTGCGCGAACTTTTACTACTATCACTTCCTTATTAGGAATGACAATATCAGCATTAAGAAAGGCTGTCATATAACTTGTTGCGTTGCGACTCCCCACTGACGGAGGGCTGCGTTGCGCAGCAGCAGTCTAAAACTGCGCGCGTCTATCCCTCCAGAGAACGTATCCAAGTTTGGTTCTCTTCTCACCATGTTGGTAATTACCGCCGCAACCAACTCCTCTGGTTTTGAGACGGCCCGTGTAAGCCTCTATTGAATGAACAGGAATGGGCTCAACTACATGAGTCTTACAGAGCTCCTGGAAGCCTTCCTCACTCAACGGCTCAACCGGCTCTGCTTTACTGACTAGAGACTCATACTCGGTTTCAATTGATGGTCTCCTTTTTTCACTCTTGGCTTTGACCTACTCCAGAGGGCTTGCGCGGGTTTGAAGAGGAACCTCTGCGTTCTCCTCTGTTGCTTCTACGCTGGCGACCTTGGGACCTTCACTGGATCCCTCTACTTCAACATTCCATTCCTCTAGAAGAACTGTATTGCGGGGGACTGTGGGAGAGGATCAATGGGCGTCATGCTTTTGACTGCGCGTGGCCCCCGCTTTCCCACACACCCAGCTGACTTTATAACTCATCCGCCTGCTCCTCACAACTTACCAGGGTCCGAACCAACTCGTCAATCTCTGCCTTGTCCGCCTTGGCAAGATGTCCCTCACCGGAACTAAGAAGTTCTAATTCTTGGCCAACTAAGCATCTGTGATAGGAGAGGTCTTGACCTGCCTCTTCTAGATCCACTTGAACTGGCCATTTGGTTGTATGTAGGCGGTAGGAATGGGAAAATTCCGGGAAGTTTTCTACCGGGCACAGAACAAGTGATTGCAGCCACTCACCCTAGCTCATCGGTATCACTGTCTCCCGAGGTTTTACTTTCGTCCCAATTATACAGTGGGTCTTTGATTGACTTTGATTGAGGAGTCTCTTCATCACTAGGATGAGGACCACTAGTTTTTTCTTCCTCCCCCTCAGTTACATCCTGGATCTCAACGCCGCTCCTGACCACACGCTCCCCCGATCCTACAGCAGATTGTTGCGAAATCCCAAAAATTTGATTCTGACGCATTACTACCATTCTCTTTTGGCATCCCCGCCGTGACCTCTACCCTCCCCCGAGCCCGGTCAAGGGCTCTCCTCAGCTGGAGGCGGGGTAATTACTAAAGCGGCAACATCATCAAAGGCAGGGGCTTTAAAGAGGAATACGGCACGACCAGTACAAGGCAGAGGTGGTGGCGCGGGTGGCTGGCGCCACGCAATAAGCTTGGCCCCGACCTCGCCAGACTGTATCACCAGAGTCGCGAACCTGTTGCACTGCGGCAACGCTAGAGAGCAAGCGTGGATTAACTGGGAGAGCTTCCCGCTCATCTAAGACGAACCAAGTGGTTCGACCGACAGTGTAATGACGGACGGACCAGAAGATTGCGTGACTCATCAAGCGACCAAAACTCCGCGCGGTAGCGGGCAAGTGTGGGAAACCCAAAGATGCGAGGGCCGTACGATCCTGCAAAGAGAGATTACGCAGGCCTCGAGGCGTATAACCCACTAGGGCAATAGGTTCCGCACTTAACTGTGCCTGATGGTACGATTTTGGATCAAACACAATCAACTGATCAGGCGCCAAGGACTGAGAGACGCCGACACGAAACTGATCAGGGCGCACTTCCCATGCATCTTGACCAGCAGGGTCCTCTAGCCATAACGTGCCTTGAGACATGTGAACAGGCAAGAGAAGATTGCTAACGCCAACTTGACTGTGGACATCCTTCTGAACAACCGTATTGCAGCCTATTACTAAACCAACGCTCAAGAAAGGAAGGTTCGGAAGGGATGTACGTTGCTTGAGGAAGGCCGCCAAGTAGGTTGTAACATTCGGACAGTCACGCGCATGATTACTGACACCGACCAAGTTCCCCCAAACATAGGCGCCCGTAAAGAAGGACTCACCCTCAAAGGCTTCGCTGGGCGAGCAGTCTTAAACATGCGGCAGGCATTGCAGCAACCAACATAATCAAATGCTCGTGCTTGAACAACTGCTGGTCAAACATACTAGCGGCCAGCTGTTCAACTGAGGTGTCCGTAGGGATTGGCACGCTTGGCGCTGGACATAGAGCACTGAGTCGAGTCTTACTTGTCACCCTATGTGTAGGGGTATCTGGTACGATGGGTTGAGCTTCGATGGGTTCACCATCAACCTCAATTTTCAAGTTATAGGCTTAACTGCAGATTGCCACACCTTCCCGGTGGTAAGCAACGACCCATGCTCAGTTTTTACTACTAGTCCTCGTGAGGTACCCGCTGACGGACAGCGGATTCTTGCATTGACTGTTCGGCTTTCCCAATGAGAACGCCGACATGAACGCTCTACCACTTGGACTGCAGTATAAAATAAGGATGACACACGGGGGTTTTAAGGCCCAATAAGGCTTTAAAGGCTTTCGCCTGTAAGCAACGCGCAGCATACTTGGCAGCGAGAGCTCACTCCCCCGGCCCTGCCTCATGTTCTTGCAGCACTGCGTGGGCGGTAGCCTTAATACGGCGCATGGCAGACTCTGCCCGGCCGTTAAACTGGGGCTCGTTGGGAACTGCTACGTTTTATGGACACCGTGCGCCGCCAAATAGTCCCTCACCTTGGCGTTATTAAATTCTTCAGGAAGTGCACAGGGAGGCAACCCGCGCATGGCTGGATGTCCTACAGGCTGATGGAGAAGCCTATATAAAGGAGGCTACCGATTGCCTGTTACACAAGGTACAGGTCATGGAAATTCCTTCCATTGGCAATCTTCCTAACAAGGCTCAGTTCACAGTGGCAGCAGGGATTCAACGAGTTATAGCTCGTTGTAGTTACCACAACCTGCCAGTTCGGCGATTCCACTCGGACAGAGGACGAAGACTCCTCTCCTCTCAAGATTTCATCATCATCAACAGCACCAAGAGCTTCATCAACTCTCGCACGATCAAGGTCCAAATTGCCATGGCGCTCGGCCGCTTGAACTTAAGGGAGGTTCTACACCAAGATCCACTGGCTCTGCCCCTGCTACCACTGCATCGGCTACTACTGGATCTGGGCCAGCTTCATTACTGGGCGCTTCTCCTGGAGGTCTAGCACGTTTGTCCAGAATAGGAACTGTGAGTACACCCACGAGCATGTATCGCACTTCACAGAACTCGTCTTGGGAAAAGGCAAAAGGACCCGACAGCTCCATGGACAACGTCCAGGAATCTGGGTGTAGCACTTTGCGATGAGCTCTAACTTGGGCTGCTCCCCGCAGGCACACTTGACAATCTCGTGGAAACGGAATACGCCCACGTTGAACATGTCGAATGAAATCGGCTGACGCTGATGCCAACTTGTGAGTTACTGTGCAATGAACATGAGTGAAGTGACGCGTGATCATAGCAGACAAGGCTTGTACTAAGCCTGGAGCCCTTTTAGCCCACTGAGTAGACACCCCCAAACTGTTACCCTGACAGGACAATTCATCTCCTGGACCCTCCAGGCCCACTAAACTAGCGTCAGGACATATATTTGTACCTAACCCTGTAGGTTCCGTCTAGCATGTCCTAGCGGACCTTGATCAAAACGCACTAGGTCCACACCACACTGGGCAGCTTACGTTCTTTGGAGCGGGCGGGCCAAAGACAAGAATCTGGGTCGTCGGGCTGCTCCACGCCAAACGCTGGCTTTGGAAGGTCTAGAAACTTTCTGGCCTCAAACATGATAGCCCCAAGAAAAAGGAAGCGCATCAAAAGGACATCATCGATTTTTACTAGACCTGACTCTATTGGGGATAACCCATCTAACCCATGTCTCCCGAGGCCTTCCCTTGCGCCTACATACCGTATAGGTTCTACATGGAGGACCGCCTATTCGCACTCTCAGGGCCGCACTAAGGGCAAGAGTCAACAAGAACCCATACGTCTCAGATGAACACAAATCTTTAACACCTACTGGAATGTGTTCGAGACTTAGGCCTTGAGCACTGAGTGTGAACGCCTCACGCGACTCACCTGCAAACAAGTGAACAAAGGCTCCTCCTTTCGCCCTGCGGCGTTTAGGCCTATATCTCAGCATGAGGACTTCCCGTCCGTAGGTAAGCAGCTTATTACTGCTTCTATTAACTGATCTGGGGCTTGAGGAAAAAGCCTCTTAGCGAATACGCGCATCAGTCTCACACTTACCCTGCTGCATAATCTGGATCAACTCAGCGTTTGTGGACTTTTCTAAGTCCTGCGATATGGCCACTACTCTGGCCTGTGCCACTTTACGGTGACGCACTGAGGCCTCGCACTGCTCAAGATCCTCTGCCACGTCCCGCGGGACTTCGGGACACCTGGTCGACGTATCGATGTCTAGCGCACCATCCTTTTTGTGGACAACCTCGAAGATGTCTTCATCGCATATAATACGATACCCTACTTCACGAAGGGCTGTGTAAGACACTATGGGGGGATATCATTTCTACTGAGAGCAACTGAGAGCAATGTACCCTCTGGAGAAATCATCAGGCGCCTTTCGCCTAACGCTAACAAAACCTTTACTGTTGGGTAACTGAGGTTTCGCTCATGGGCCTTGGCGGTTCGCACACAGGGAGTAGCACCACCATCAAGGAGCCCCATTTCTCCGGTTGCCACTTTCCTGATGCTTTCGACTGCTCCACCTGGTGCATGACGTGCAATCTAGCTAGCTTCATAGTCTTACGAAGTTCTTAGACTTCTTTAATAACTTTGATGTCGACCGAATCAATACCACTTGTTCCGCCAGAACTAGTGGCTCCACTATTTGGGGTCTCGGCCGAACCCGAAGAACTAGCTACTTGAGCCTTGGCAACTGATTTGCCTTTACCTTTTCCTTTACCTTTGCCTGTAGGCTCGGCATTTTCGTGAAACGACCCACAGCCAGGTCTAGTGCACGCAGGCTTCATGTGATCCGTGGCTCCGCAGTTGCAACATCTCCCTTTTACGTCTGGAGAGCGGGCGTACTGGCAATTTACACCATAAGGACATCCCTCTTCCTGTATCCACTTAAAACACTGCGGTTTATTCTGGGCCTTAGGATCACTTTTAGCCTTAGGCCTGTTGTCACCTTTAGCAGCTTCTCCACTTTCAGCTTTTGGAGCTTCTTTTCCTTTAAGACTTTCCTGCTTGGTTTTTCCTTTCCCCTTACCCTCTTCACTCACTTCAGCATTCAACAGAACAATCGTGTCCTTTTTTCCTTGTTGGCTTTCATTTCCAACAGCCCCTTCGAGCTCCGCCAATATTACTTGGGACAACTCATCTACCCCATCATAGGTAGGGATTGTGTCCACTTGTAACTCACGGCGAAAGGACGATACCCTAAAATTCATTGAATCGTTTGCAGTCAAAACAGGACTACAAAGCTCATCACTGGCCAATATTAGGATGGAGGGATCTGGGAGACTAGCCTTCAGCTCCGTTGCCCTTTCTTGAGCCGATTCCAGGTTCGCAACGACACGAGGGTATCACTGATTTGTTTACATGGCGCTGGATTTGTTAGCACATTTAGAATTGCTGACTTTTCGATCAACCCGCCAGGTTGAAAGGCAGTTAGCAGCTAGCACTCTAAAGATGATCGCTGTAGAATCAAGCTGAGGGCCAGCTGACGGTTGGAAATCAACTCCGTTTGCAGCCATGCAGGCAGGGCGTTTAATAACAAACTAACTGCTGCCGGTTCTACTCGACCACACTTAGTAGCATCATACCGAGGTGTATCACCCTCGTTGACTGCCTTGATTGCCAACTTGCCTTGGGGGCCGGCTTCCAACCACCGTCTATATAACTCGTGGGCTCTTCCCCACACTTCAGTCCACCATGAAACTTCAGTAGCCGATAACGACTTCATGGACTGATCTGGGTCAGGCAATCTCCGGCAATTCAAGGCGCCAGCCCCTTAGAGGGATCTAATACTGGTAGTGGGGACGTATGTTTACTTACGTCTTTAGGCTTCACTGTATCGGACTCTGATGCCGCAGTTAAGGCCGTTTTTAACCAGTCTAGATTACTTACCGCATCCTCGGTAGATGGGGGTGGTAAAGGAGGAGGTGTTGGAGGAACTACTGGTGGTGGATCACGGTGAACTCTAGTTCCCATAGGAGTCTGTGGGGACGCCTCTAACCGCTGGCGAGACCCACTAAATTGAGGCTGAGGCCGGGGAGGTGCCTCATCTCTGACCCTACTACGATCCCGCTGCCTTGCCCCGAATCCTTGATGAACTCCGGGTACACCACTTCTCTCCGCCTATAAAACCCGTACTCTCCCTTGACTATCAACAATTCCGCTCCTTAACTGGCCATTTACCTCTACAGCAATGATTTGACTGCGGGTTGCATCACTAGTCCTTGACCTAGACAAGTGAGCTGGCAACGGTGGAGGCGGAGGAACAAATCTTGCTGGACCATCAGCAACACTGGGGTAAGGACCTAAGCCATAAGGTCCTACTCCGGGAAATCCCTGTGGCTGCCCTGACAACGCAGAGGCTTTTGCATACCACTGATTTGAACCACTACCGCCACACACGGCGAGGGTGCAATAGGATAACCCATACTCAAGTCAACTACAATTAGCCGGGTCCACGACTCGTGCGGAAGGTACAGCATTACCACCAGCAAAAGTAGCCGACCCACTTCCAGTGTGCCATACTTGCGGTCCTGATACACTTCCTGGTCTTACCGCGGAACCCCTCTCAACGGCTGCACTCTCTCTCTCATCCACTTCGCCGGACCTCGCTGCCGGCATGGGCCCGGATAACACCCTCAACATGATCACTCTTAGGAATGCCACTTCGGCTAATTCAGGGTCTTCGAGACTTTCAGGGGTAGGCATTGATCCGTTACCTCCACCTCTAGAAGTCCCAAACTGTGGACCCTCATCTCTACCTACTGGGTGACCGCCAATGTGGGCCTTAGGCCCTAAAACTAACTGAGAAAGCGCAAGCCCGCCAGGTTGACTGCTATCTGCAGCATTCACAGCGTCATCAGCTCCTTCCAACGCCGTATGCGCGGAAATCACTGAGGCCGGACGTGACTTCTCCTGGCTTGTAACGCGTTCCTGTAAAGCCTCGTTCTGGTCGAGCAACAACTGGAATAACGCACTTGCATCACTTGTCATGGCTCCAGACTGAGTTATTTGTTGAACTGCCAGTCTAACATTTGCTTGAGCACGACGTAAGGCCGTACCAGCAGCACTAGCAAGCCTTCGACCCTTGCAGTGCCTTCCGGAAATGCACCACTCAGGTCTTGTTCCTGCCCTTCAAATAACTCAGCATCACCCGAAGCCAGACGAGATAAATCCACTTCTGCGGGGCCCACGCCCACACGCAAACCATACATATAACTTTCCGGCTGGTCCAAACGTAAAATTTGCAACTGACTGGTCGCCTGGTTTAGCTGGTTCAGTCCAGCAGTCAAGATACTGCAACGATCCGGAGAGCCCTGAGCTGCCTTCGTATTACTAGAAGCAGCTGTTTCGCCAGGGGAATTATCAGGATTCCGTGTGCCTATTACTGGACTCTGTCCTCCAGCCTCGTTCAACGCAGCATTCGCTGTCCGTCTTAGCATATCGCCTCCAGCAGTGTGTCTGACTGGTTCTTCTCCCGGAGTCATCTGCTCATCCTGCCCATAAGGCGGATGCTCATCGTCCACTGATACGTCGTCCCTGACTGGGACTTGCCAAGCTTCCACTTCCGAATGTATTACTCGAGAATCATCGCCCAGAAAACCAGGTCTGGCGGCACGCAATCCATCTTATTCTTCTTGCATCCTTTCCGACCAGAAGGGATTTGGATTTCCAGCAGCAGAAAGAGCAGCTGACGTACTATCTGGTTGACTTACTGGTTCCCATCCAGGCGGAACTCCAGAAGCAGCTTTTGGTTCACTGTTTGACCTGCCATCTTCGACACGATCACCGTGCTCCATGTTGTAGTTTTCGAGAAACGCAGGTCTATGAGTTTGGGTTCATCACCTGCTTCTCGGTGATGGCAGATATGGCGGCAAGGCTACACGGACCTTTTTACCACAACACGCGAAGACCAAAAGGTAAACATCTTTTTCTTGACAAACTGTACGTACAATGCTGTATTACTGGTTCTAAAGTTGGAGGTACTCAGAATAACTCTCAAAGCAACCTCCCAATCCAAAATGGCTGCAGGTGCAGTACTGCCAGACAACGTTCATGCTGCAGCACTAATGACTTGGATTTTGCTAAGGGCGCCTCATACAAGCAGCCAAGATTTGCATGGGGTTGCCCATACGAATGACTTGGATCTTGCAAAGGGCGCCTCATACAAGCAGCCAAGATTTGCATGGGGTTGCCCATACAAATGACTTGGGTTTGCTAATGGCGCCTCATACAAAAAGCCATGATTTGCAAGGGGTTTCCCATACTGATCATTTGGATTTTGCTAAGGGTGGCTCTTACAAACAGCCAAAATCGCAAACGGTTGCCGAGATCGCGAGCTATCGCGGACAATGTGCCTTCAAAATGCTGACGAGCACTGACGCTTTGCAACATCCACCATCGATATTAGAACCCTCTAATACAACCCCTTCATAGGGGTTTATGCCGCTGCTCAGTTGAGGATCCGTGCCAAATGCCACAGGGCCCACTGGCCTATGCCTTGCTTGGAACCATCATTCCGACAAGCTCGCAAGCATCAGCCCTACTGCTAGTCATGGTGCGAACAGCTTTGATCTTTCTACAAGGCAGCCGGAACTATCACCGTTAGGACGACGCCATAACTAGCAGAGCGAGGTCCAGCAAGGAACCGTCCTTTTGGAAGCGTCGCGAGAGCTTCAGGCAGGTCCACAGTGATCTTCAGGTAAACCAATATCCTGAAAGTTCATGACTCAAAAAGGACAACTTGGATTGTACGGACTGCCTCTGGCTAACTTTGAGGAAGCCATTAGTTTTGCCCTTGCTACCCCAAGCCAAACAGCAATCAGACTCGAAAGCAGCAGAGTTGATAAAGCAAATCTTGAATTGCCCCAATTCAGTTTGCACTCAGAGGCATGTAGATGAACTCAAGTCAGGATACCATATTGCAAAGCAGAAGCCACTGAAGATGAGGGAAGTCCACTCGGCGATCTGGGCACACTACGTTAAATGCGGTGAGCACCAGCCAAGCGGTGTGTAGTTGCGGGGCTGCGTTTCGCATGAAGTTGTTGCGCAAACAAACGGCCTGGACGCTGCGAAGGCCTCACTGCTCGCGCATCTGCTGCACCCCCAACCCCCAAGCTGTGCCTTCCAAAAAGTGAGGTAGTTGATCAAGCCATCCAGCCCAGCCATCAGTGCCTTGCATTGCGCAATTGGCAGGACTTGGCCATGCATCCTGGCCATGTGGAATCAGCCGTCTACAGCAAGAGGAGCGAACCCCCACAATCATGAGCTGTCAAACTTGTATGCGGTTGAAGCTCAGGTATCATCTCCTTGAGGTTGGTATAGACGACCCTGTCAAGAGATCATGCGGAATTGGCAGGTACACCCAACATGTCAAAGTAAGTGGAACCCCGCGCGTTTGTTTGAGCTGGTTTCTTTTTTTCAGACGGCTCTCGGGCTGCACCATCCTGTGCTTAAATATAGAAGCTTCTCTTCATGAGCCTCGCATATCCTCAAGCCCTGATGCGTTCGGCAAGGAAGCTACCCGTGCTTGTGTCCATGGCTCGGGAACGAGGAAACAAGTGGCGGGGGCAAGGTTAGACCAAAACGTCTCAAAGTTGCAAAAATGCCCCAAAACCGGGCTGAGTAGGAAATCATGGACGGGTGAGGAACTTGCAGCGGTGCGTGTTGTGGGACAAGCAGCAGGTTGCAGCAGCACTTGTGATATATGTGATATTATGCTGCGAGGCTTGACGTTGCTTGAAGACAGGAGCGCATGTGGAAGTTGGCTGAGCACCCTTGTCCGAAGCCTGAAGCACTATCAAGCTGGTATCACCCTGGACGTAAGCTTGGAGCTGAAACACTACATCCATCCAGGGGTCCACGCTTGCTCGACCGTCCCAGCCTGAGTGTTAACAGAATGAAGAGGACGTCCGGGATCAAATTGGTGACCTGCACAGATCAGCGGAAACAGAACGAGCTCGTCGTTGACACCGACCACACCAAAGACTGATGCCATAGCTTTGTGCACGGTGCATGATTCCAATGTAGGTGATCGCCAAACCCCTGCAAAATGGTGTTTTAAGCATGCTCTTAAACTTTCGTCACAACTCATTCGAGAGGCACAACCCCTTCATACCTATAATCGCCGCTGGCAGACCTTCTGACTCAATGCAGCTGAGCCGCGCTGATGTATGGCTCCGCGGAGAAGCTTTCATAATGCTGCCTGCTTCCGTTGCGCTCAGCAGCGGATGAGCTATAGCTACAACTCTGACTAGGAAGCGTGATCCTGCACATGATGTAATGCAATCCTGACAAAGACTCCTGCACTCCCAAAATTCCCGGAGGACCCCACCAAAGAGACGAGAGCAACATGCATGATGAGCAAGATCATGCTTCTTGCGTGGCCTTTGTCTCTAGAACTACTTCTGTGCCACGATTCCAAGCATGCAGGCCCTCAATGCCCTCATGAACTGAAAGCATTTTGGGCAGCCACTGCCTAGGCAGCATGAGCCCGCTCTCCATAAACTCAAACTGTATAATTTCCAGTGTGAAGAGGTTGAGATTGGCGTTGTAGAGAAAGACCTGATACCTGGGCTGCGATTCGGAGCCGGGTGACATCCTATCTGCTCAGCACCAATCGCCGGAGCGAAAGCTTATGGTGAAAGCTCGGTGACGCGCCTTCGACATAGTGCCTAGATATTACATTTTTTTTTGGGGGGAAGGGGGGGGG
>CAJNIZ010039668.1:115083-126496 GCA_905231905.1 Symbiodinium pilosum | reverse complement strand
GGGGGGGGGCGCACCGCAGTTCAGGGCGCACCGCATCCTATCATGACCCAGGAAAAGAAGAAAAACAACATGACAGCTTGAGGTCTTCTGGCCTACTGCCAGGCTATGCGTTGACCTTTTCAGCAGCAGCGCCCAGGAAATCAGCTTCTGCCGACGGAGTCGCAAAGACTTCAGGAACATAGCAGAAGTTGAAGCTTCTTAGCACTTCTGTATATTATGGAGTGAGGGTACTCGTAACGTCGTTGAAAAAGCTATCGGGGGCTGTGGGGCCGCAGCCACCCCCATTTTGCAAGTGTGATTTTTGGAGTGACGATACTCTATACAAAAAGCCACAGTTGAAGATGTCTTCCTTGACCCCCTAGTCCACTTTTGCCACCCTTCGCCCTCCTCTGGCTTCCTCTTCCTGCTCCCGGGCTGAAACAGCTGTTGATACGCTTACAACGTGCTGCTTATCGTTTTGCGCTGGGCTTAAGTGTTGCCAACTCGCAACTCTGGTGCAGCGGAGGTTGAGCGGGTATCGGAAGCCCCTTGGTGATAGCCTCCTCCGCCAGCATCATGAACGTTGTTGCGTCGCTGTTTCTACTGATGTAGTCTAGCTCTGACCTGCCTTGCCCGTTTTTGGCGTCAACCCTGCTATATCCTCGAAATTGAATAGCCTTCACTCAACCCATTGATTCAGCTCACGCGGCTCGAGGATCTTGACTGACTCATCCAACCATGCTTGCCGCTTCAGTATGTCAAAGTTTTCCTCGTTTGGCTGCAGATCTGGCCGGAAGTTTGTTTGGTCTATTTGGGAGTTTGTCTGGTGCTTTGACCTCTGGGGATGAGAATTTCTTGTGGTCGGTGCTGCTTTACGGACGCGGACGTGTCTGATGTCAATGCCACCAGCCAAACACAACATAACACAACAAACTGATCAGGCTTCGGCTTGAGCAAAGAGGAATTCGAAATACGATCTTGGTCCTCAGGGGCTGCAACCTCCAGTGCTGTGGCGAGCTGCTGCCAGCTTCAGGGGGATAATTGCTGTCAAGCATCCATCAGAAGTTCCTTTTGGAGCTGATACCTCAGCGTGGCGTTGTGCATGTGATGGGGGCAGCACACTGCAAGAATACAGAGACACTGGGGCCCATGGCACAGCTTCTGTATGCACTTTCTCTTCAGATATGCCGGAAGCAAAAACCAATTCCATGCAAATGGACTCCACTTCTGAACCCAGGTGCCAAAAACGCTTGCAGGAACAGCACGGATCCAAGGCACGGGAACACTATGTAGTCGTTCTTCAGCTCGCCGCTGAAGAAGCACTCACCGTTTCGGGAGTCGAACAGGCGACCTGTATACACACGAGCATGAAGTCACCAGAGACCCTTTACATAAGCTGTTGTTCTAGATACAGCTGTAACGGGGAGGCAGCTCGAGTGGTAAAGATCATAAACCCCGCGCTCACTGAGATTCATTGTTCTACTCTTGAGTTGCTGCTGCTCTCTTCAATTTGATGCTGCCACCCATCTTGTCCGCGAGCTTTGAGCTTTGCAGCTGAGTTGCGGAGGATGTCGTTGGTGGGGCACGGCGATGGGTCATAGTAGCTCTTGGCAAAGCGAACTCCAGTGATCATCTGGTTCCTTCGAAGGGTGACCACCCCCCATCTGCGACCCTATCAGATCCTGAAAAAAAAGCATGCCTCCTTCAATGAAACAGCACCAAGTCTCTGATCTGCCAACCGTCCCGGGACAGGATCGTAAATGGGATCCTTAACCAACGTGGGCTCGTGCTCTTTGCTAGACATCTAAAAGGCAATTCCAAATTCAAAGAAGCCGATGCAAATGGTCAATTTAAATCTACGCCAGCTGCGGGCCTGAGCGGGCCTTTACCAGAGCTCGTCTCGTGCCGCAACCCCAAGCTTAAGCACTCCGTCAGGAAATTCCTATGCAAGATGGCCAGGTCTAGGACACGCCACTGTCGAAAATAAACCAAGAGCCTACAAGCTTAATCTAAACAATCGACTACAACCTTGACGTTCCACAGACGTCATGCAGAATGAATGAGAATTTGATCGGCCGTGGAGGATTGCAGGCAAACCACCATCCTATACCAGCAGGCAATTTAGCACCAAGAAATGAGGACAGCAAATTACTGAGACAAAAGTGTCCAACAACTCCCTGAAAAAAAACGATGCTATCAGGCCACGGGTCTTGCCGAAAAACTGTGGGGAGGAAATGCTGCCTGCAGCTTCGGTTAGGAACGTGCAGCCAGAGTGCAGTTGGTCACAAATGGCGCAAGCCCTCTAAACCCCAGTGCTCTAATGTAGCTGTGCCGTGCCCGCAAGCTGAGACCCGCTGAAGCAAAGAAAAACGGTAAAAACTGAGTGTCGCACTCAGTCCACGCATTCAGCGTCGGTATCTCAGCAGGTAGGAGCTGATTTTCTGTCAGTTTGAGCGCAAGCGTTCCTAATTCTTAATGACAGCCACGCTTGGACAAGCTTCACACATCTTTTGACGAACTTTCAAGTGGAATCTTACCCGGGAACGCTTACGGCTTCGTTTCGCGCTGCAAATACAGACAGCCCTTAGACGAGCTGCATCGACGTACTTCTTCTTGATGGTCACTGTGATTGTTGGGAAGCGCTCCTGCATTGGTCTAATCATCCGGATCAAATACACCTCTCACAGATACCAATGATAATCCTGAGAGTGATTCAAATGCTCTTCCCAAAGCTGTCTGCAATGCGCTCGCTCCGGCTCCAGTGCAGCCAAAGGGCAATCAGGGCGTTGTGCACTCGCCAGCTGTGAAACAAGTCGATGTGAGTCGTTGCAACCTGAGACGAAAATCATGAACCCGTCTGCCTTGACACTCACGTGCGGTCATGTCAATGAATGAGGCATTCCGTAGTCACCGTAGTCACGGGCCTTTAGTGCCACACGCTGTCTGGATCGTTATCGCCACTTGAGGCAGAGTACCCTTTTTTCGATCTATGAACGCCCTATGGAGACTGGCTGGAGGCTGCATTTCACCTTTGCGTTGTTGATTCTGGACACAACGTTTTGAAAGGCCAAGGGGCCCAGCAGAAGGCTATGAATGAGCCGATTGTCATTGGCAAAGACCACCTGAACACGGAAACTTCGTGAGGCAGTGAGCAAGGAAGCACCACAGACCTATTTCACGTAGTCATGTCTTTGATGCAGCGGCTGCGCTTCATAACTGCCCAGCCACAGCGCCGTGCTGGTCTCGTACTCGTTCTTCATCCTCAGACTGATGAGAGCAACTGCACGAGTACTTCCAAGCTTAGTACAAGTAATGTCCCTAACCTGTAGCTGCAACCTTGGATAGGACAGCCCGAGCCAAAATGCTGGTTCTTCGTGATTCTTACGCCATCGCTTCAACTCATCCTCTAGTGCAGAATCAGGCTCCATTCCAGAAGCTTCTCTCGATCCAGCTGATGCGACTTGATCTCTATCTGCAAAGAGGGGCAAAGATGGTCGGCAACCGTAGATTTCTGGCATTTACCGTAGCTTGCGAAAAGAAGCTATAGCTTCATAGTTATTCATGTCATTGAAACCCTTTCGTGTGAGGTGTGCAGTGGCGCGCAGGCCCTTTTGCAAGCAAACGAGTTGCGGACCATGGCAGTGCATTCACTGCACGCTGCGGGCGGCAGCTTAAAGACTGTCCTCAAGCAATCCTTCTTCTCCCAAGCAATCCCTTCTTTCTTTCTTTGCGGGCTCTAGAGGGCACTACTGCCCTCCTGGGGTACACCCCAAGCCCACGTTCCGCAGCGCACGATCCCAGTCGGCACTCAGGAGGATCCACACAGTACGCGTACCCAGGGCCCGGTCATTCCCATCTATCATTCCTCAAAGCATGCAATCCTGTAGGCCTCTCTCTTGTGCAAGTTTGACTTGACGACGTTGAAGGCGAGGACACCTCCACAACAGCGTCTCACATTCTGTCTCAGCGGGAAAAACTTCTTGCATGAGCGCTGCATGTCATATTCCAAGTCAAGTTCGCGTCAGTACCCGCACTGGATGCGTCTTCCCATGTAAGCGTGTTAAAGCTCAAACCAGGTAGCCCTGCGTCAGGGCATAATACAGGTCCTCTGCCTCGGCTGCGTTCATTCCCAATGTCAATAACAACATCCGAGCACCTACAACCATGAACAGACCGATCTATTGCAGCAGGTCAGGTCCGGGGGGAGCTTGGGTGTGCTTGCAATATCACCCAGTACTTGCAAGTGTCAAACTCGCGCAAACCACAATTACAGATCCCAGCTGATGTGCCCCACCACTGCTGCCAGCCTGCTTCAAGCAACTTGCAACGTCAGGCCTCTTTTTGGGTCCTAGCCTGCAGCATGCCAATTTGAGATAAGTTGTGGCCGAGTCCTTTGAAATCAGAGCTTGACCGTTCCTTGCCCAAGTCTCTGTGCAAGAGCCATTTCCATCGCGGTCTGCATCCGCGACTAAGCCCTGGCAGGCACACAGTTGTACAAGCTCCTATCAACTTCTGCATGCAAAGTCATATGCAGCAAACCCTTGCATTCAGAAGACAAGGAAGTACAGCAGTACCACTGCTACTGCTACCCGCCCACTACTCTTTGCATAGTATCAGCAGGAACACAAGCACAAGGAATCGCACTGGCAGCGGTGGGAGCAGCTGACTGCTGCCGCTGTGAGCAGGCTGGCAAGAACTCTTGCATGGTAATTTCTGAATGACCATGAGGCAGTGGTGCTGGGCTTAGCTTAGCAGGTCCCGTTCGCTAAAGCTGCTTTGTCGAGGCACCTGGCCCACACTTTGCGGAGGACCAATTAAACTGAAACCAGGAAAATCATGGGAGGGAAATGCCCGACGTCTGGCGTCTCTTGACAAACATGCTGATGGAGAGTGTTCTTCGATGGCATTCAATGAAATTACAGCCTCCACTTGAAAATGAGCTTCGCCGTTTGGTCCTCAAGGTTCATCGCTCGAGTTGTCCATGCTCTTCATGTCTCTCTTGTGGGGCGTAGAATATGTCTTCTTGCTCTACTTAGCCTTCTTTCTGCGACCGGTTCAGAAAATCTTTTTACTTCAGGGTGATTGTGCGGCAGATGCGACATGCCATGCCTGTACTACCTTTTGGTGCGCAGCTTTGTGCAGAGTGCCAAAGAGACCTTTCGGTGCAGGACAGGTGGATGTCCACAGGTTGATGGCCCGTGACCTACTTTGGGGCAACGAGCATCCCCAAATTCAGCATCAGTGGGGGATTGCTATCTACCGTACCCTGCGAAACTTCTGAGTTGTCCGCGCCCCTGTTCTGGTTGATGTTTGGAACTCTGTCCTTTAGGACATAGCTGAAGGAATACAGGTATAGATACTACGAGTGCAGTCCCAGGTGCTGAACACCATGCAATTACTTTACAGAGTCCTTGCCTTGAGCAGCAGCAGAATTTGTTGTAAACCTGGTGAAGTTCTGCTAGCTGCGTGCTATCTCACAGGTGCTTGATGTTTGTTCTGCGCTTGGTCGTGCGCTTGGTCGTGCGCTTGGTCGTGCGCTTGGTCGTGCGCGATGGGTTTAGGATGGCTCAATGATGGCCTTTCGGGGGCTATCATGGTCTTGATGCAGGTTTCACGATGCCAGCATATGGCTTTTGATGGCACTCTTGTCAAGGGTGTAGGGCGTGTGATAGTTTGATGATGATTCAATGATGCTGTTCATAGATTTTTGGTTTCGTGGGGTTCATCAGGATTCGGACACCTCAAATGGCCGCAAAAACATTACAGTGAGGATAAACCGAAGAGAGTATGTCCAAGGACCCAAGTGAGAACCCAATTGTGTTGACGATTCTTATGCGCCGCCGCCGCCGCCGCCGCCGCCACCACCACCACCACCACCACCACCATGACTCGTACTACTGCTCCTGTACCCGCTGCTGCTACTACTACGGCAAAGACGACTCACCCTTGTTACCCTCCCTTCCTGTTCTCTTGCTCTTGCACATGAAGCAGCGCCACTTCATGTCGCTAGGCCTACCTTTCGTGCTTAGCCATGAGAAGTTCTTCCCAAACCTGGCCAAAAGGCTTTCAGAGCTTCTGACAGAAACACGCGGTGCACCGCCTCCTATTGTCCTTGTGACGGAGAAAGCCATGCGTGCTGCTCCCCCATGTTCCTTCCTTCCGGAAAATCTTGCCGCTGTTGGCCTCAAAAATAGTTCCAAACCTTCAGGGGCAGACTGCCGTCAACGCCCTCTTCGCGGTACACATAAGGCCAAAAGGCCAATGCAAGGGAAAAGCTGCAACACAGCTAAGGCAGAGACCAGCGGAACCGATCCCGCAAACTGATGCGAGCCAGGGTGGGCAAGCATAGCGAATGTCCACCACTGTTGAGACGAGCAGTCTCGGTCACAGGTTGACGAATACGATTGGGATTAAGATGAAAGTTGCCCGAAGGTTGGGACAACCACTGCTCCTGCGGAACATGTTTGAGGCGGCGCTCCAGGCGGGTGATCTTCCAGCGCTGTTTCCCATTGCGCTGGGATCTGCCGCACTTCACGCAAAAGGCTCCACCGGAGTCAACGGCCTTAAGCACATGACCTTTTGCATTACCCCGAGGAGGAGGGGCAACGTACCGCGCAGGAGGAGGCCGCTTGCCGAGAATGCGAAAACGAGGCAAAGGAGCCAGGGACTGGGCAGGCCAACGCCCAATGTATTCCTGCCAGACATCAACCAGGCGGCAGTGAATCTTAGCAACGAGGGCAGCAGGCGCCTCAAAGCCAACCGGACAACAACAGCATACCGGAAACAGGCAAGCAACGGCGAAGGAAGCTGGCTGCAAAGAACAGCGAGGTCACCGCGCTGAACTGAGGCGGGGGCAATCCCACGAAATATGGAGAACAGACTCCACATCAAGCGCACACGAGCACTGAGAGGAACCCTGCTTGCATTGACGCGAGTCACGGTCCCTGGTGTTGAGACCGCCCGTTAACAGGCGGCGAAGAACGCCCAGCCGAGCACGGACGTCAAGCTTAGGCTCAAGAGGGTTGGACGCTTTACCGGCGTCAATAGCAGATTGGAGGGTGTCCGCATCGGACATCCAGGCACGAAGGCAATGCAAGGAAGAATCACGATTAGCGAGAGATGGTGTTGGACCACTTCTCGCGGCGGGCCTCATCAAGAGCAGAGGGAGAGAGACCGGCCTCGCCGGCCACAATACTGCCGCCAACCAAACGAAGGTCGACAGAGTGGTTACCGATACCAGGGACAGTACCGGCCACAGCCGAATCACCGAAAGTACAAGTTTTGCGAGGGCAAAGTTCGGCACCATTGCTCTCAGCCAGCCGCCATAAACGCACGCACCTCCACCAATCCTCTGAACATCCCTCCCGGCTTTTGCAGCCCGAAGTCCCCAAAAGAACATGCTCCTTGTTTCTGCAGCCCGGCCAATGAAGCCGACAGGTAGTGTTTACAACAGCACAAGAACAACAGGCATCAAAAATCATCAAAACTAGCGCTGCAGCGACAAATTGAATATTCACCATGTTTGCCCTTCAGCGCGCCCTCAGGTCTGATTCCGTGAGCTTGACGGTGTCCACGGCTTGCAGCGTCATCAAATCCTCATACTGTTACACTGGGAAGGCCACTACTTCTGCCTCACGTGGGCTCACAACATCTCACAGCAACATGTTCTGGCTGGCTTGATTCTGCACACGTACTAACGCTTGGGTTGATGCTTTGCGTTGCTTCATGCATGTTGCAGAGTCACAAAACCTAGATCCAAAGGCCACACATGGCCACACAATGATTTAACAGGTGATGCTTCCCGCACATATGCGAAAGAACTGTCTGCTTGAAGTTTGCCCCCCTCAGGAGGAGCTAGTAACATGCCTTCCGAGCCCCAGATGTGCAACAAGCGACTGATGTGTTGACAGTCCCTTTGCGACCGTCATCCAGAACACGGAAGAGCTCCAGAGCATCTTTCTGTGTCACCTGAAATGTCCAGCAGATTTCAACTTCCTACAAGCATGCCAGTATGAAGCACATCAAACTTATACACAAAACGAGAAAGTTCCCTTTCCCATGAAGTCATGTGACCCTCCGAGAAGGTCACCTGGGAGCCGACCAACCTTGATACAATAGCCTAATGCGCAAAGCCATACTTATGGATGAGACGCTCTTCTAGGTCGAATAACGAATGTACAACAGGTGCTAGGAGACTACCGCTCTCGCTTTGGAAGCGCCTCCGCGGGCTATCAATGGCAGATGTAAGAGCTTCGAAAGTTGCATCACAAATATCACAACTAGTAGCAGTATCCTTATTCTCGTTACAGGGACCCAAGATTGGACCGCAGTTTTGAGCAACCTCGACATCATTGCTTTCAAGCTGGTGGCTAGGTGGATGTCTCCTCCAGCAATTTTCTCCCATATCCCCAGCTGGCGCAGGCTCTCGATCCTGGGCAAGAAAGCAAGCTTTCAGCAGAGCTAAAGACTGATGTCTCTGCCAATCTCTGCCACATCTGGTAGGAATGATCCAAGGATCTTATCTGACACGTCCACATCTTCGGGCATCTTCCCCTGAGCGACACGGAGGCTTAAGGCCCCAGATTTTCTCCCCAAGTTGTTTTAGCTGAGACCTGCTTCTAGCACCTTCCCTTCAGCAATACCACGTCCACAGCTCTGAATAGCCACCCTTTGCAAAACTCTTTGTCATCTCCGGGCTTCAGTGCCTTCCAAGGGCAAGGAAGCGAGCTTGTGAGGTCGCAGCTTTCATATCTTCAGGTGTTAAGAAGCAAAAAGCTAGGGACCAGCCTGGTCTTTCCCGTCTGTCAACTACGTGAGGACTGTGGTTATGTGTAACTTTACTTGGCAAGGTCTTGTCAAGCACCACAGACATTGGAAACTGAAAGGTGGCTTTTGAACCCAAAGCAACAAGCAGAGCTTCAGACGAGAGACTTGCGGCCGTCACCCAGCTGTGTTGGCCAAAAGGCCAACCAGCATCACTCATCGACTTGTAGACTTCATCGCTGTACAGAAGCAGGTTGGAGCTTGCTGCTTGCCGATGTGAAGATGACTGCTTGTTGGTCTAAGGGATAACCTGTGTCATGTCGCCTGATCTGCTGCAACGGTGGCCATGTCATGATCATCTTGTTTCCCGCTATAGGCATCATCCTATTTCCCGAAATGGGAGAAGCTCCATGTCATGATTTGGGAAAACACCCGCTTGTATAGTCAGGCAACACTGCAGCATGAAGGCTGGCCAGCAGCAAGAAGCTGAAAGTCAGCAGAAGGGTTTGCAGCTGGCAAGCTGGAATGCAAAAGGCACATGATGCCCTCCATTTAGAGCTCACTGTTGGGGCCAAGCCGGTGTGAGTGGAAGCTCACTTCGACCATAGTTGTCAAATATACTGCTAGCGACGCAGCTACAGCACAGGCTAAAACTCGCTGGGACCATCCAGGGTTTGGCCCTGGACAGAAGGCAGCAACTTGCATGCAACATTGAAGACTCTGGCGTCACATGGTCTATGCGACAGGGCCCTTCAAGGACTGTACAGTCAAACTTGAATTCGATAAGACACCCAACTCAAAAATGCAAGGAGCAGGCGCAGGCCTCCCAGACAATACTCGCTTTCAGGAACCACACACAACCTACTTTCAAGCCTGGGCTACTTGCACACAGGCACCGAAGGTCAACCCGGCTCTAGGGACTTACGAAACTGACGGCCAAACTCTGAGGGAAATCTTCTGATTGCCTGAACACCTCCATGCTTACTCACTTTCAAGGGCAGGCCGGGGACTGGCAGATTAGCGCTGTCGTGACTCCTCTGCCTAGAAATGTACGCCATGATTTTTTCTCAGCCTTCCGCTTGGCCCAATACCTTCCAATTCAGCATCATCAGACCTCCACTTCTATTCTGCGTGTTCCTCGCTCAACGCACCAGGCGTGATGCCGGACAGCGGAGGTTCAACTGCGCTTGCAAGCTCATCAAGCTGATGTGCTCAGGTTTGCACTGGTTGTTTGGTCTGGTTCAGTAGCAGCATGGCAAGCCTTGTTGCACCAGGCCGATCAGTCCGGCCTATCAATTTTCTTCGAAAAGGTCGCTGCTGTCGCTGCTGATGTTGCTGCGGGAGGTACCTTAGCAACCGAACTCCGAATCCAGATGCGCATCTGCAGCGACAGGCAGAATTGCTTGCCGTATTTCTCTCTTGACTTTCAGTCATGGTAGGTATAGGCTTGGCGGCCCTGACCTAAAGCCTAAGATGGCATCTTTAGGATCTCCAGTTGGTGCAGAAAGGCAAGTCAAGACTCCAAGACAGACTGACGTTTCCCTTCCGGCTGAATTGGCTGCAAGGTGCCGGTGAAACTTCTCGCTTGGCTGGCCTGAGAGACAACACTTTTCCACAGCGTGTGAATTCGGTCCTTGTAGCATTAACACTGCTGATTTCAAGGCAGCAGGTGCCTACTGGGCCTACTGTGGCGTGAGGTTGACATCTTGTGTATCTTTTGTGACTACACGCTGCCTCCAGAAAACGAACTTGTACTTATCTTACAGGCAAGCAGCCGAACGGCTCAGAGCCTTGGTGCTGTTGCCGCTCTTCATCTTCTCCGCGACGGCTTGGGAAAAAAAGTGGTCCTAATTCATTCAGCTCAGCAATCTTGAGACCAAAGCTCATCAAGAATTCTGCAGCAGACATCATCGTGATATTAACAGCACTTTGTGCGAATATCTTGGGATTGGGACGAAAGAAAAAAGCAACTTGGAACATGTAACATGGTACACACAAGGAGTGCCCCGAAACCCTGCAGAAACAGCGTCATATGCCTCAGCATTTCTGATCTCCAACTTTAGGTTCTCGCTGACATGTTGAAATTGGCTTGGGGATTAAGAGCACACCATGCCGACATGGCAAAGAACATCTCCACGCTCTTTAGCAGGGATCTAATACTCAACGCCTTGTCTTGGATTCGCTGGTTTGGGTCTTGATTCTCCCCAGCGCCTTGATGGGCCTGGAATTAATCTCCCTTTCACTTGTATCGACTGGTCAACTGTGTTTTGATATGATGCCAAGTCACCATGTGCATGAGAGCCAAGGGCACGTTAACCTTTGCCTCAGCTTTGCGAAGCTTATCCCGGAAAATCACACCAGCACCTAGGAAAACCAACACTGCTGCTCACGAAGCAAAGCATCTGACTGTGAGCCCCCCGCGTTTCATAGCTAATCTGGTTTCTATTCCGTTTCATTGATTTCTTGGATTGCAGATTTAGATTGTGAATCTAGCATCTGATGATTTTCTTTCGCGGTTGCAATCATGCTCGTCACGCCCTTTTTGGGAGCTGGCTCCGCTGGAGCCACGGGCTCCTGTCTCGGGAGAGGCTCTTGCGGGGAAAACTTCGCAAAATCTCACTTCTGCGAGACTCAGACAGGGAATCATAGTATGCCCACGCCCCACAGCTCC
>CAJNIZ010039668.1:76167-114983 GCA_905231905.1 Symbiodinium pilosum | reverse complement strand
TATGCCCACGCCCCACAGCTCCGCAATCTCAACGCGACCCGCCGCCACGGCCGCAGGCTCGTTTTTTTTGCTTTTGTTTTTGTGTCTTTTTGGCCCGTGGCCTGAAATGTTTCCGAAAAAAAAAGTAGTTTCGCGATAATTTAGAATCATTTGCAATTATCTGACCCCACCCCAGCATAGTAGCAGCGACCGTGTCAGCCGTAGAAATGCGATTTCTAAAACCCACCTGTAGTCATTTCTTACCGTTTCAGGAAATTCACTTACCTAGCCCTCTGCGAACCAGCTCCTCTTGCAGAGAAGCGAGGGTGGGAGGGCTCCAGGGAAATCCATGCCACCACAAAAACACAGGGACAGATCCTACTGGGGCCAGCTTGGGTATGTTACTTCAGCAACACAATCAAACAAGGTTGGGAATCAACGTAAACAATCAGGAGAAGACTTGCAACACAACAAGCTCCGAAGTTAGGAAATTCTGTATTCTGGAATTTAGACACTACTTCCCAAACACCTATGCGCATTTCTTAAGAAGCGCCCGCAAGCAGCAATTATAAAGCAATGCAAAACAACACGCGCCTTGCAACCTGGACATCAACCCACAAACAAATGATAAAAGTAATCTGAACCATATGACACATGGACCACCATATGGACTATTAGGGCAGGCCTGCCAGGCTACACGCATGTGAGTGGTAATTTGCTCCACATCTTGACAGATGCTTTCCAGCTGATTCTGGAGGACAGATATATGATCCTTAGTCGGCATGGCAGGGATAGGGCAGCAGCTTGTTGAGCAATACACTGAGCCGTGAGGCAGCTTTGTGAGAAGACGTTGGGCTGCTATCCTCACAACAAGAAGCAGCACACAACCGATCAACGCAACTCAACGAGATTGTTCCGTAGCAGAACACAACACGCTACGAAGTACATGTCTGTGCCACCATGCTCTTCTGCCGTTGTAATCAGCATGATAGCTGTCCTCCTGTTGGATGCTCCGCACCTTCTGTGCAACTACCTCAGCAAGAAAGATGACTAAGTCACAAAATCATACTCCTAGGCGACCACACATGAACGACATTGAGAGTCAGCTTGGGCTGGTCAAAATACACTCCATGTGCGGAACAGAACACGCCTGATTGAGATTCATCGAGATTACAGAGGTGATTTTAAAGCGTTGAACGCAGTTGCAGTATGCTTGGTCTGCAGCTCTACGAGCTAGCTGTTTCGTGATAGTGCACAACACAAAACCAAGCCTCTATCCGTGCAGACCTTGAACCCGACAGCATTGCATGGGATGATCATAAATATTTGGTTGGCTTGAACTGGTCCCGGTCACGGCCATCTTGACTAGCGCACCACCTTGTTATAAGACAAGTGAAATGGTGTGTGCTCTCTCCCATCCAAACTGATGTGTTGAGCCCAGCTTGCACAGCAGTGTACGCTTCTGCGACATTCATGTTTCTGCCCTGTGCATTTTTCTGTTCTGCTTTCTGCTTCTGCCAGCTGCTTATTGTTTTCCGGCTCGCGTTCTCTGATGTTCTCTGCTTTTTCCTGGGTCCTAATTCCTCTCTGGCTGCTGCTTCTGAGCTCTTTGCTTGGGATTCTGCCTTCTGAGAGTGGCCTGGGCTGGCTATTTTTTGATGCTTAGCGCTTGCTGTCACATCTTAAACCTTCGAAAGCGCGTGTGGGAGCAAGACTGCTCACCACGGCAGATTGAAAGTCAGAGCTGACAGCCTGTGGGAACCTTCAAATGGTTGGGACAAGGCCGGCGGAGCTCGAGCAGCTAAATAGTAGGAACCTTATATTGGGGTTATATTGGGATATTATCCCCCTAAAATGGAGAATCAAATAGAAAAGAAAATGGAAAATGAAATGGAAACTGTGGATACATTACCTTTTGTAACGTCACCATCCCCTGATCACACTCACGAACATCGCCATCATCAAGATTTGCAGAATCATTACCCCTTGTACCACTATCATTCTGTTATGATTCATGTTTACCGCTGTGTTCACCATGTCCGCCTATTTTGAAGTACAGTGTGCAGACTTTGTTGAGAAAACCTTTGCGCCGGGAAGGGGGTAGCGAGGAGATGGCCGCCCCTGCGCCTCGTTTAACTCGTACATTAACACATGAATATATAACACCATCGTTCAGCTTGCCTGCTTGACACAGCCCTTTCGGTGATCTGCCCCCTCTCACCCGAGCCCTGCTGAAACAAAGCCAAGCCAAGCCCCCGGACCTGTAGGTCGTCAATTCTCATTCGCGTTTACATCTGGTTGTTCCTATAATCCTTGCTGTTGATACGATCTGGTTAGCTCAATTTAGTACTAGCACGGTTGCTACTATCCCAAGTTCTATCAAACTGTTTACATCCTCAAGACTTGAAAGAGTCCCAGATGTGACCTGTCATGCTCTACCCTCAGTCACCTACGCAGGTAACACCAAGCTGCATACCAAACGCAGTTACCCAAAATCATTTCGGTGGCATATGAGCTCAGGCCAGATACCCAGGTGCCAAACAAGTGTGTACTGATGAATAACAAGAGTCCTGACGAACCTTTGAAGGGAGTCGTGCAGTGAAGATGCCTGGAGCTTACCCGGCATGCCACGAAGCTGACTTGGGTCGACCCCTTTCAAGCACTCCCCAAGCTTGCCGATGCTAATCCTCGGTTTGGCAAGTCAACTCGACATTTTGCTTGCAAGCGCAGGGCTGCATTTCATGATCCAACATCTTGATGATTAGTCAAACAAACCAAGCGCTGCAGGCCCCCAAGCATGTCAAGAGACTCCAACTTCTCCGTGCGGTCTGTAAGAACGACCGTCTTCTGTCGTCCCCAGGCATCCTTTCGATGACATCTGCTGCTACTGCTTTTGATGTTGCGGCTGCTGCAGCTGCCACTGCTATCACGGCTGTTCTTTCTACAATCGGAATACAGTTGCCAGTACTACTGCTGCTTCTACTTCTGCTCCTCTTCCGCACATGCTACGATTTCAAGGACTATGACTCCTCCAAGTACGACTGCCGCTTCCAACAGCAGCACTCAACAGGCCAACATGAGTGTCAACAGCCAGGCCTTCTCCTGAATGCTGTCCTGCCGGCCTTCGATTGTTTGCGCAATGAATTCCACCAGCCTGTGTTGCTCCTGCATGCACACAGAGGATGGCAGCGCGAGTTGCAAGCAGCCCCCCTGTCGTAGCAATTCACAGTGCGTTTACCTTCCGAGCCACTTCCATCCTAAGCAGACCCGACTCCCCCCACTTTAACAGGGACAGAACACGCCGACAAATTAACATTGAAGACGATTCTTGTGCTAACAGCTGATGGGAATCTTGCAATGCCACCGACCTTGTTAGCTTCGGGTCTGACTTGAGCTTCTAAGCTACCACAGTGAAGTACCCAAGTCACAGCCTCAATCAGCGAAGCCCTGAATCACGACTGGCTCGATCTTGACTTAAACTCATGTCCTTTCCCTTCTTCACCAAATCCCCTGTCAGGCTCCGCATGCGCTCCAGTAGCAGCTCTTCGCGAGACTGCAGGGCAAGAGCGGCAAGAGAAGATTTCTGAATCGGTGCCCTCTTCCCTAGTTCATGGCAAGCGATGACTATCCACAGGCATGAGCTGCAAATGTCCGTCTCAACACGTGGCAAAGAACCCAGAGATAGGTAAAAAAAAGGCCTTGCACTTGCATCATGCTGAAGTGATCAGCAGCATTTGAAGCATTAAGCAGCCAAGATCGCGTAAAATCATTCTCAACAAGGTCCCAGCCTTCTTGTCCCGGTGAGAGGCTGCAGAGGTCCCTGGCCTTGCCATGTGACTCTTGTACTCCATGTCAACAGCCCAACAAATTTCAGAAAAACCGCATACATCGGATTCGCACTTCATCTGTGCCTCACCGTCTCCTCAAGTAGATCTCGCATACCAGTCTGCACGTTCTCCTGCCGTCCAGTTGTGCTTGCTTAGCTTCTTCCACACCCACAGCAGGCGTCATCTCACAGACTTGCTTGTAGAATGCAAGTGATAACAAACAAACCCAACAAAATGCCATAGACTGGTTTGAGGTCCAGACTCTGCACACCACGTTTGAAACATAGTCTACCTACGAGGTTTCGCATGCCATTTGCGCCGAGACACCTGCTGGACAGCCTGCGGGGTAGTTGTTCCGAGCCTGGGCAATGCACGCAGAGCATGTCAGTCTTCCTTTGGCCGGCTCTACCATAGCAAAGCAAGCATTCCCAGATGAACACAGCGATAAATCTGGACAGCACACTGTCACCAGAAAGGCCTGGCATCTCTCTCATGCAGCTACTTGTAGCAAACTTAGCTAGCCACGGCAAGAGCGCATGCGTCCAGATGGAATCTCCATGCTCGGTATCCAAGCTCCCCTAGACCCTCAACATCAGCCCTAGCGGATAGGCCCTGAAAAAGACGAATCACAAAATCTTCCGAAAACACTCAAATCGTCTTTGAACGAAATCTGAGCTCACAAAAATCTCAAGAGCAGGCTATGTACAACCGGTGCATGACATCAAAGTTGCCCAAAGCGATGTATCGATTGTCGGAGTAAGCTTCTCCGGAGTCGTATCGAATCGTGACAGCTGATGTCACCGCAGTTCAACTTCTAAAAAACGCTCAACATAGCGACTCCGCCAAGGGTTGGGGATGTGGGTTTGTGAGATCTCTCAGGAAACCTACTTTGTTTCCACGGCCCTTCCAAGCTGGAAAAAGGCAAGACACGTCTTCAGCCAATCATCTTCGCTGGGGCCGTCAGCGTGCTTCAAATGAAACTTCCGCAGCATTGCATTGACCTGGACATTGTTGTCCGACAGTTGGCTCATGCTCCTTTATCGAAAGCCCAGCCCTCCACGGGCGGAAGAGTCAGTAGATCTTATGGAATCCTGTGAACATGGTTGTCAACAACAGTACTTTGAATGCTGGCAGGTTGCCTGCTCTGACAAAGAAAGCAACTTGTTGGTATTCGTCCTTGCGCAGCTGTTGCACGATTCCCCCCCTCTCTGTGCTGCCACTTGGAGGTCTGACAATCCCTCTTGCACACTGGCTACAAGAAAAGCAGAACTCTCCAGACTGAGCTTCAAATGCTTCAAGACCCTGAGCATCCTGTGCATAAAACCGCAGGCTGCAGGGATTTCCACTGTCCACAACACTTGAGCCGTGGCGAAAACCCTTGGAACCTCCTGTTCTCGTATCAATCATTTTTGCTGAACCCTACGTTTTACTGACGCGGTCCCAGCAAACGAGATATGAGTGAAAACCTCGCAGGTTTTAATGACGCGCGCAAGAAAGATTTGCATTTTTTTATTCTCTGAGATGGCGAGGCCGCTTCTCCAAATTATGCACAGGGGTTCTGGACGGGATATGGGCGTCCATGTGTCATTCACTAAGGGCAAATGCACGAGCGATGCAATTGCTGTCCTGGCTTGACCAATTATCCGCACTCCGTCTGCAACGGACAGGTCGATCTTCTTCGCCTCTCATCAGGTCACCAAGTTGCAGCAGGAATCTTCACACGACTGCCATCGTGAGCATTACAACAAAACCGAACACTACGAATCCAGTTTTCAGGGTTTCATGGCTTGCCGTTGACCAACAGAAGCTCTATAAGCTCTTACAGAACAGTACAGCGTGTGGCAGAACTCAGCTCCATGAGTCAACCGAACCCGTGGCTCGCTTCAACCCAAAGCTTGCCGGACTGAAATGACACGTCAAGCTCAAGTCGCAGTCTACAGAGTAAACTGAGGGTGCGTGCGGAACGTGCTTCAAGCTGCAACGAATTGAGCCCAACAACATTCTGCCAAATGAGATAAGTCGCTTGGACGAAGGGGTGAAAACAAGGAAGAAAGCCATGCTGATTTACATGTAGCTCTCTTAGAGGATGGCAAAGCTATCGACAGCGAGGTTAGTGATGGGCGTTTGCGAGTAATACGACACCATGGCCGATTGATGACGATAACAATGACAAGACTCTGGCAACAGTCATGACATTTGATAGGTCGTGGATGGAGATAAGGACACTGGCTGATGGGGATAGTGCATAATGTTAACGCTGACGTTTCCACATCTCAGAGACCTGTGCAATATGATGAGATGCACGCTTCATGGTGATGCGAACGAAGACGCCAGCAACAATGAAGGCACGACCCCAGTCTTCTTTCCATTGCCGCCAAGGGCTTCCCCTGCGGCTGCTCCCAATCTATTGGGAAGCTGGATCTTGTTCACTCGCCGCGAGGAAAGTCGTGTTGCGGTGACTATTCTGCTGCTGCTGCTGATGATGAAGATGATGACGATGATGACGACAATGATGATGATGATGATGATGATGATAACGATGATGCTGCTGAGGGCGCTGATGTGCAGAAGGATGGCGTAATCATGATAATTATGATGATGATGACGATGATGATGCTGAGAGCGATGACGTGCAAAAGGATGGTAGTGATAATGGACATGACGCCGGCACGACGCTGACGTACGAGCGTGATGAGATGATGTCAGAGGCCACCACTGTAATGCCAGTAGGCGATAGATACTGGCAGATGTTGAATATGGAAGGTCACAAGTGTCGGGTAACTCACAACAATGATGACCGCCACAGAATGTGTTTGGCTAAGCCTGTTGCATTCACGAGAGTGGCCAGGACGAGTAGATGGACTGGATCATGATAGATCGGCATTGACAGAGCACCACCAAACTGCTGCTGGTAGCGATGACAGAACCGACGGTAGATGTCGATACTCGAGGGTTCCAGCACGATAGATGGAAGAAGCTGCGATGCTGAAGTTCATGCTGTGAGCATCGAAAAATCATGCATGACCTTGTGAGAGAAGTCAAGAGAACTGCGCAGGTTGCTCTGTTCTAGACTCTAGACAAGATATGCACTTCAACCAGCCCGGAGTCGCCTGCTTCTTAGCGTGAGCCGAAGCGTTTTCTATGAGGTACTCTGCATTTTGCTTCGTCATCCTGGCAGTGAGAAGTCATCATCCCTCTGCAACATGAGCAGCAACAGGAGCAATCCAATATTTCCTTGAGGATCCCAACCCAGTCCTCAAAGACCCATCCCCTGTTAACGTCTGGACCAGAGGTCGCAACAAAACCATGCAACAACGCCACTCTTTCTCACGAAGCTACTGGACATCTGCTTAACGTTATGTCCTTGATGGAGGACTCGATAAAGAGGCTTCAAAAGCAGAAGGATTCTATGAACAAATCTTGAGCGTCCACAGGGCTCCCACTGTTGCAAGTGCTCCTTACAAGTGGGTTTCTAGAACATACGGGGCTACCCAAAACACATGAATGGAGTAGGGCTTTTGGGCATAGCTGACTGCACGGCCCTCTTCAGCTGACGAAGCGACTTAGGTTTTCGAGCTTCTAGCGCTGGGACCTAGACCCTTGAAAAAAAAAACTGACAACAAATTCGACATAAACCATGCGTGTGCTGCGTATCCGCCCGGCAGAAGGGCACAGGAGGACAATCCTGACCATATTGGGTGTGGAGACGCTTCAGTGTACTCGCAGACCTGAAGCCTCAACTGGTCACCATGTGGGCAAGAAGAAGATTTGGCACGGACTCGGTGCCCTCGGAGCCTTGAAAGCACTCAGGAACACTTGACCACTCGTCGGGGAAGAAGCCTTGGAACCACTCAGGAACGATTCCCAAGCAGTGGCCGATCGTTGGAGATGTTTGACCTTTGTCAGTTCTCCGTCCTCCTGTCTTCCTATTCGCTTATCTCCTTTGTTGTTTTCTGCTCTCCACCCTAGCATCTGTGCTCTTGTGTTTTCTGTATGCTGTCCTCTCACTGCGCTCTTCCGTCTCCAGTCTGTCCTGTCCTCTTGTCCTGTGCTCTCTCATCGGTCCTCTCATCAGTGCTCTTATTTGTTTCGTCTGTCCCGTTGCTTGTCTGACGCGTGGCTGGGTCGCCGCTGTCCAAGTTATAGTTAGTCTAGCCCCGCAGAAGGTGGAAGACAACTGACTTCTACAGAAGGTCGCCAGGGTTTACATGCACCAAGATCGCGCAAGCACCCACAAGAATCCCCCAAAACCCGTACCAAAAAGTCCGAAACCCTCACCAAAACCCATGAAAAAACATTCTTCTCGTTGGGGATCTGCTCTTGCTCATCAAGGTGCGCCTTCGGATGAACTTTGCCAGGCGTTTCCATCCAGGAGTCGCGTGGCAGAGTTGCACAAAGGCAAAGCTTACGCAAGATTTTCAGCATGGAAAATATTGGTCTCCAGGTGCATCCCCAGTACCCAAATTGTCTCTTGAACCACTGCCAGCAAGTGCTGCAGGAGAGTTGTCAAGAGGATCGATGTTGTCAACATCGGTCGGAGTTGGGCCACTCCCGGATGTGTTGCGGCCAAAATGTCAACGAGAACCCGCTGGATCGCGTTGATCTCGTTGGGTTGAAACGTCATGTTGACGGTGGGAACTGCACCATACTGAAACAAGTAGGGCTGGGAAAAAAACGTGCGGCAACAAATGGTGAATCGGCGCCGTGAGCGACCGATATTGTTTGCAATGCCAATGAATGTGTTGCACTACGTTGGGCACTTCACTGTGCTGTGACACCTGTGCTGGCCATCACGCGAGGGGCTGACGAGCCCGCCGGTCAAGATGTACAACAAAATTTTGCTACAGGGGGGAGAAGGTCAAGGAAGTAGTCCGGACATTCCTCGCTCGCTCATGGAAGGAAGCTCAAGGAAGACTTGCGGCTTGGAACATTCCACGATCTTGAGCAAGCAGCGTGTGCTCCACAATCGCCACATTCCTTCTTTGAGGTTTCGGGCTTGGAACATACCAAAAACATGATGCATGCACGCGCCCCTTTCAACAACCCAAAACTGGTGCGAGGAGGCAAGAAAGGCTTCTGAGGGGATCGAAAAGGTCTTTCGCTAATAGATCTGGACGCCGGGGTGTGCACACAGCCCTTTCTTGGGCTTTTCGGGCCTGGAAAACACCAAAGACATGATGTGTGCACATGCATCTAGCCTCCTCGCCCTTGCAAGAAAATGCTATGGCAACGGATTTGGAACAACTGGCTCCGGGATACGGGAAGGATTCTTGGGAGGGATCGAAAAGGTTCGCTGCAAGGGTCTGGATGCCGGCGTGGGCTTCAAGCGCAGATTGAAACGATGGAGTGGTTCCGTGCATATGTGCACTCCTCCCGTCGCTCTTGTCTTAAACCCTTGTCATTGTATCCTTCTACCTGTTGCTGTAGGCACTTGTCGTGGTAAATAGGCTTCCCCTGACTGACTGCGATCTCTACAGAAACAGTCAGACAAAGTTTCTGCTTCGATGACAACTTCTGACACTCCTCCTGCACAAAGCCTAACATGTAACTTTCTGCGCACATCTAGACGTGTCTGATCTCCGCTCTGGGGCTTGCTAATCTCTCTGAGGGCTTTCAGAACGCACCTCACAAAAAATGCGTTCGCACAGGTCCGATTCGTAAGCCTGCTGCTCGTGACCGCAAACAATTGTGTGTCCCAGTCCTGTCTTTGGCAAATGCTTTCTTCAAGCTTCGTATCGTAACCTGAGCTGCTGGCAAGGATGATCAATATCGAGTCCCTGCTCTGATACTGGTCGGCGAAGCCGTCTCGTCTTCAGATTTCTCTGTTGGGTGTGATCGTCTGGGGTGCGTGGAGTAGTTGGGGGTTCTCTTCGCGAGTCTGCCTGCAGTCGTAACCTGGCTCTAGCTGGACCTGCACTGCCACAGTCTTGAACATATTCTTCCTACGGAACCTGGCTTGCCTGCTAAGGAGAGAAAGCAGATCTCATGCTCGTGGTGTCCTGTTAGATCACATCACCGTTTTCTGCTCTTTCAAGATCAGCATGTAGACCATGCGCGAGGGGGAGACAGCTTCAGCCATGTCGCACATAGCGAACATAACATGGTTGGCAGAACCTACGACAAACAACGGGGTATATGAGGACACCACTGCACGACCGCAGCAGGAGTCTATGAGTTCGGACGCTGCATCTGAAGACCAGCAGCGAGCTCTGCAGGATGGGCTGGGAAATCATCATCTTCCAGCTCGCAAATGATGTACCACCTTGGAAGTTGGTCTGAAACCCTCGCCAGCCAAAACAATACCCACCCTATTGGCCTGCAAGCTGAATTCTCTACGCCCTGAGAGAGCTGCGCGCTTTCAGATCGACCCCTGGATTTAGCCGTCTTTATCCTAAGCTGCATAAACTCCCCGCACGCAGAAAATATGACCTTCGTGTCTTGAGAGGCTTCTAAAACCAATTGGAAATTTGTCCAGAAACCCGAGACAACCATGAAGCCACTCAATACAAGGCTGAAACTACTCAAGACCAGGCACATGCTTAAGAAGGCCTTCGTGTCTCTCAGCGTGTCCACTGCCTCACTGACCTGGCGGCAGACAACGCAGCATCTTTAAGAAGGCCTTTTCTTTTGGCCTGCTCGAGCAGCGTGGGAGGCTCTCCCGCGTTGGCATGAATTCGACCGTAGGCCTGCTCGAGGCTATAACAACCAGATCGCTTGGCTTGTAGTTAAATTACAGGAGTGTCTTGAGTTCTTGCACTCCACTCTGCGGCAACCAAGGTAGCCAATGCCTGTAAAAAATGCTACTAAACCAACTCATAAACCAAACTTGGCAAGCTGTCTTGTGGCCTTTGCACCCCCTGCCCTGAATGCCCGCAACATGGCCGCCACCAGCAGACACGTTGGGACCTCGAAGATGAGACCAACCAGGATATTGATCATCAAGATGCCTGCAGGAACAACGATGTCTTGGCAAAGGTCCAACAGTCTCAGCCTACTTTTTGTGAACTCCCGTCTAGAAGTGAGGACAAAACATTCCTGACGAATAAGTCGCTGCTGTGTGTGTAGATCCAGAAGCCGAGGGCAGACCTATTGCTGCAAAGTGGCTCATCAGACCAAGGTAAGTGAAGTGCCAGAAGTAGGCCAGCACCTCACTCTGTAGGGTCTGAAGCAGCCTTTGAAGAGGTTTCCTGTAAAAAGGACACTATGGTGGCTGCCACAACCAGTAGGGTACACCGCCCTGTTTCTGATGCTGCGGATGCTGTGGTCAGATCTGAATCAAACGTCCACTTGTGACCAACACAACATCATCCAAACTCAGCTTGCCCCTGAACGCCACGACATTTGCAATGCTTCTACGCCCATGTAAAAGATCGCCAGGCACCTGGTACCAGATTTCGTACACCTCAATGTCTTCCATGCCTACGCCAGATCGCCAGCAGAAAAACCTCGCCAAACGGTTGCTACCGGTGATGATGGGTGTTTGATCCCTCTTGCACAACCAGCCAGAGTGCCATGCCCGTTACGTGTAACATTGAAAGGCCTTGCATTTTCGGACGGGTGCCTCTTGGGTAGTTGGTGCTCACATGACTTGTGGGAAGGGCCCCAGCAGTGCATCTGTCACCTGAAGCCTCTAGCAATGAAGGCACCTGTGATGCCAAAGTGCTGATACTGCTGACTGACGCTGCTGTGCACAAACGCACTTGACGTAGCGACCATATATCGCGAGCGACCCTCGGGACGGAAGCAAGCGTGATCAACAGATCACAGCGATCGTGACTGACACAGTTCTTCTAAAGCGCAGCACGCCCTCAAATCGCAGCTTTGAATTCATGCGTCTCGCTGGGCTGTTTGCGAAGACACTGCACAGCAACTTCGCAACCCCTCGAAGCAAACTTCCTCATCTTACCAATGTTTTGAACTCACGGTACAGTTCCTTGTGCAAACAAATTTCCTCACCTGAGGTACGTGTCTTGTTCCTGCCCAGGAGCACGGAGTAAACAAACGTGTGGAAGCCTTCAACCGTGTAGCCAAAAAGCACCATACCAGCTGATGCAAAGCACAGAAAAACCTCAGCAGCACGGCAGCTATCGCTACCATATGTTCTTTCCCATGCCTGCATTCCACGAAGTTACGAGCCATCATGAGCGCCTTGACCGAACGTCTTTTAAACGTCCACACTGATCGGCTTGCACTGAGAACCCTTCTATTCACTGCTGTCAAACAGATGCGTCGAAGGTCTTTTAGTGTTCCGGCTGGCAAGATGAGCCTTCTTATTCGATGGCGCAATGCACTTCAAGCTTTGTGAGCGCTAGCACCGAACGGGATGCATTCGTCACAGATGAGCTGCAGTTGCTTTGTGTCACTGTGAAAGCAGCAGGTACAACTCTTGCCAGCCGGGCAGCGAGCAAAAAGGCGATAGCAAAGTGAATGACATCTGTTGCAGAGTCTGTAATTGTCTGGATCACCTGAGGTGAGCGCAAAACAAACGTGCAGCAGCATCTATTGCCATGTAATCAACGCTGCCGACATCAAACGCAGCTGCCCAGGCAAGTCCATCTTCTTTGCCGAATCTGAACATCTATCACCCAGCTGTGATGCATGAGCAGAAGTCTTGGAATCAGCATGCTGTCTGTCTTGCCGCGCTTATCAAATCCGTTGTGACTGGAAACCTTGAAACTCGCATTCAATGCCTCGGCCTTTTCAGAGCTCTCAGGTACTCCACAACGACTTGATCGGTAAACGTGCCATCAACTCAACCCTTTTTGGGCTACAGCGTCTGTCACGAGATAAGACGCGGCTAGCTTTATCCTTGCAAGAACGTACGTCTGTCATGACGCTGTGCCCGATGAACGAGTTAGCACTAAGTCTCGAGCAAGCAGGACGTGAGGCTATGGTTTCAGCAAACAAATATCCTCACTTCAAGCATTCTTCTGGAGCATCACCGGCTTGGCAGCTGAAGAACATCTGCAGGCAAGACGCCACATCTAGGCGATCATTTGCTCCTTGCAAACACCAAGGGGCGACTCTTAGGAGAAATACTTCTCACAGACCTGCCAATCAAACTTGCAATTGCCCGCACCTGCCTCAAAGACTCAAACCCCAACCCCGAGTCCCTCACGCATTCAGGAATCACCGATCCAAGGATCGGAAAGCTTTGAAGAACTTGAACATCAAAACAAACAGGTAGAAGAAGAGGGACGAGCGCACTAACCTCAGCCCATCGACTCAGCTAGACATGGTCCGTAGTCGCAAAATAGGAGATATCTTTCGATAGCTGTCGAGCAGTTAGGCAAAGCGGTTTCAGAAGAACTCTGCGGAGACTTGGTCGCTTATCTCAAGACCCTGACCATGGTTGCCAGGAAAAGCTGTGTCCCTGAATTCACGTGGGCTAAAACCCACCCAAGTGAGAGAGACCCGGTTCTAGGGGCACTCCTGCTGTGGGTAATGTGAAGTGTGTATGACTGCTGAGTCAAGTTGGACCAGGGCAAGGCCAAGCAGCACGTAGAGATAACTCGTCTCTTCAGCAACCGTCAGAACATCCGACATTTTCATCTCAAATTCCTCAGCGAGGCAGTCAGGTGGTGAATTAACCTGGCATGAAATTCGATGTCGGATGTAATTTGTCTCAGGATGTTCTAGACAGCCATCCATCACTAATAGAAGCAAATGACATGCATTTTTCGACAACTGAGCGGCCTGTCGATCAACTACGCTGTTGAACTCCTGAAATCTGATGGCATCAAGATCTCAGCTGCAAGCTCACCATATGCAAACAAAGCATACACATGTTCAAGACAATAGCCAAGTTTGACGTAAACAAGATGCGCCGAAACTCCCGGCCTCTGGACTTCGGCAGGAAAGACTTTGCCCAGCCCGTTTATTGGGCTCTAGGGGAAGCCTTTGGGTCAGGCTTGAGGCTCCGATCGTTCCAGTGGACTTGCAGGGCTATTTGACGAGCTGTTTCAAAAAAAAATCTCACCGCGCTTGAAACCTGTTCATAATCATAGGCTCTACCATCGTCTTCAGACGTTTGGAGCCACCAGGATGTGAACTAGACCTGATTTCACTGCAGCACCACAGGGCGACGCCAATCTGATTTTTCGGCATTCAACCCTGAGGGAAGTTCAGAGTTCACGGAAGGCTTGGCATCAAACCCGCCGAACCCTTCCCCACTATTCCCGAGGCCCCCCTTCCCTTATTTGCCTCGGACCCAGAACTTTGAGTTGTTGCACATTTTCCTATGGTTTACTGCGAATTTCAAATTATCTACCTGCACCTTTTGCTTTGCTGCTGGAAATGACGGCAAGCTTCTGGACGATCTTGCTCCCAAAAAACATGTTCGGTTCTGGTTGGATTCCCTGTGAACACCCTGGCATGGGACGAAGAAAGAAGACAAAATGTGGCTTGGTTTCTTTTCCTTTGATGATGATGATGATCATGATGATCATGTTTGTCATTCAGTAGGGGAACGCTGCAATTCCTTGAATGCACATCGGTTCCAGGGTTAGCAGCAAACAAGATACTGTGGTCCTACAAGCGATAAGAAACAGTTAAAACGAAGAACTATGTCGGCTATAAGCACCCACAGAGTGACACTTGGTGCGCTCTTTGTTTCTTCAACTATTGCCAAGTGGGTTGGGTTCCAGCTAGCAATCACCTGAAACAAATCGACATCAACGTAGGCTTGCCTCTTCCCACTTGTAAATGGATGTTGCCCGCACCTCTACCCCTCTCTTCCTCCCTTTCTATCTTTTTTGAAATCGCCTCTGCCCGGCATGCCGGTGCTTAGTTTTTTTTTCTCGGCGTGTAGCCCCGGCACAATTTCCGGAAACCACCCCAACAACCATCCTCCCACCTCTTTACCTCCTCCTCCTCCTCCTACTACTACTACTACTACTGCTACTACTGCTACGACTTCTACTACTACTACTACTACTACTGCTACTATGAGGTTTAATTTTGGGCATTTTCATTCATGGCTACAAGTGTCTGCAATATCCACACCCCCTGTGCTACTTGAGGGTCCCACTGAGATCTTCTTGTCTGGAGAACCTTTGCCATGGGGGTTGCAGGTCTTCGGGTTTAGGGTTTACGCCTTAAGCCTCGGGCGGGGTCATCATTGAATCATGTAATTAACGTGATGGTTTCATATCATAAGCTAGACTCTCGTGGCTGAGAGCGGAGCTGCTGGCAGATATTTCCGTGGTTCTTACTCTTTCCCATGCTCTTTCCTGACTCTCGCCTTCTTGATGCCTGACTCATGGTTCCTGACTTTCCTCCACAGTTTCTGACTTCGACAGCACTCCCCTCTCTTCCTCCTTGTTTCGAAGTCGCCCACAACACAAAGGCGTTGGCATCCTCCGCCTTCCCTTGCATTTTCATCCACCTCAGATCATTTCTGTCCCCATTTTCCAACGCCCGCCACTCCCCCGACTCCCCGTCCAAAGCCTTCTTGGCCAACGCAGTGCCCCCTCCCTTCTTTTTTCGACCCAGGCCGTGCTCTACTGTGCCACTATCCAATCTGCTTTTTGGAACTCCTGGGATTATGGGCTGGTCCCTGGGAGCCGGCTACCAAAAATCCACCACACCCTCCCCGCCGTTCACGGTTGGGTTTCTGAGGTTCACCTTTCGGGTGCTCTGCACCCACCTCGAGCCAGGCCGAGGCGTTAATAATATTTGACTGTAAGAGTACGTAAGAGCCGTCAAGGTGAAGAATTCAACAACAAAGCTGCTTTTTCATGCATGCCTGCCAGGCGGATGGTTTGGGTTTGAAAGCACGGTCCTCATAGGTCAGGTAACTGCGATTGGCGAAAACCTGAGATCAACCACACATTCCTTGCTTAGGATGACATGAGCATCCAGCAGCTATGAAGCCCTGGCAATCTGATGCAATGCAGGCACTGCCAAGTCCAAGAGCTCGGACGGTAAGCCAGCCAATACATCCCTCACTTCCATAGTCACCTTCAGCACAAAGGTGATCCAGATACACCTGACAGGTTGGCTCCCGGTGAGCGTGCCCGAAACCTTCCGTTTTGCAAAGGAGTTAAATATATCTGCCAAGGAGCACAGACCCAAGCCCAACTGTTACGTTGATCCAGTCCACGACGTTCCAGAACTTGAGGTAGTCCTGCCGAGGAGGGGCTCACATGCAAAACCAGCAGCCCATAAACTGGCATGAACAGAACTTGCTAAAATCATAGAGATTGCGCCAAGCCTTCAGGCCATCCAAGCCGTTCATAGCCGCAGGGATTGCTTCTTTGAGCTCCGCGTACAAGATGCTAAAAAGCCTCAGGTGCCCTTCGCTTGGCAGATTGAGGATTGCGTGAGGCTATCTGTTTACGGGTCTGACATCGTCTGACTCGTGCTTCCCTACGCGCAAGTCAAAGCTCCTCTATACATGTGCGAGGGAAAACACAGTCATCTCGCAGAACCACACAGCCATCGATTTTGACATAAGACCTGTTGAGGCCATCGCAGAATCATGTAGAATCCAAGCGACAGGGCGATGAAGATGAGGTCAGGCAGCACCAGTGCCAGGTTATGATACGGAGAGCCATAGAAAGTCTCGCGATTGCCTTCATTCATTTATGCAATTCCCTGGCCCGAGCTAGCAAAAATGGTTCTGGCTGCAGCGCCTCGTCAAGGTACTTCAGAACATAGCTGAAGAAAGTGCACCATTGTTCCCACCGATCGTCTGTTGACAACTACCCTATTCGGCGATGTAGTGCTGAAAGACTTCTTCTTCTTCTTCTCTGCAGCTCTCATCAAGGGCTGACCCTCTTTCTTTCTCACTACCAGCTGTGTCCCCCCGCAAGTTTGTTTGCTAGTATGGGTCTTTAGTTGTTTTAGAAGTGGGTGGTGTCAGCGGTGGCGGTGGCTGTTTTAGTGTAAGAGGGACGCGGCACGTAGTGTCGCTATGCTGATGCGCAGATAATTCAGCTTGGACACCTGGCCGTTGGATGAGGTAGCCTGCTGGTGTCCACTCCAGACGGAGGCTCTGTAGCGTGAAGGCAACCTGCAAAATCAGCAGTGTCGCTTGAGGCAGCGGGGTGCCCTGACTTCCCACAGTGTGACAACATCCAGCAGCCTGGCCGTAGATCTACGCTGAAAACTTGAACAGACAAAGTGTTGATGATAAGCGAGAAGAAACCTGGTGAGCATTGTAAGTGAAGATCTGAAGGTCCAAATTCCTTAGATGCGAACGTAGCAAATGAAAACCAAAAACTGAAACTGTTTCTCGATCTTGCGCACGCTATCCCAGTGACGACAGTTCTAGCTGGCTTGCTATTACTTCAGTTGGCTCTGCTAAGCTAGACCAGCCAAACAGACTACGCATGTTTGGGTAGACTGAGTTCAACAAGCACCTGGATTGGACAAGCTCCCATCTCAGAGCAAGCCTTCACAGAACTTGTGGCTTTCAGCCATGCTGCAGGGTGTTCGCATCGAGCCATGCGCTGTCCCGGTACTGGTGTAGTTGCTCCTTTCAGCATCTAGAGTGACAATGTACCATTCACAGCGTTCTGGAAAATCAGGAGGATTAGGAGAATGCATCTGTCAGAAAACTGCCCAAAAATACATTTAAGAAAAAAAAAGAAAAAAGAAAAAAGAAACAACATGGACAACACCGAATGTAGCCTTTCAGGCACTGCAGCTCTTCTAGGACGTCTCAGTTGCTTGCGGCTTCCCGCAAAGTCTGAGCTTGCTGCTTGGCGGACATGTAACTGGAGCACAACGCGAGCACTAGCTGCCAAGCAAACCTCTGACATTTTTCTGCGCTGACTGCAAACCATACGCGTGCGGATGTCCTCAAGAGTCTCTCTCTTTTGATGGTAGAACATGTACCTCCGCCCACAGAGGCGATCATGATGGCAATGTCATGAAATTCCTGGACTCATCAATGTGTTTGTGTGACTTGTGGGCACCAATCCTCCGGCCGCTGTGGGCCTTGCTGATGACATGTTGGGTAGATTGCCTGGCTGGCACTTTCTGACATCGCACAGCAAGAATTCTTGAACTCTTGCTACCAATCAGATACCACCGTCACCATGCAGCATCGCAGAATCTGACTTGCCAGAGCCTACAAGCGGGATGCGCTTTCAGACAGAGTTCGTCTCGCCTTCCAGAAGTCCCCCACATCGCACTCCTCCGCAAAGGTGCGCCATCTTCAACCCCACAGCTCCCTAACATAACCTGCATCCTGAGTGAATGAGGGATAATGCAGGATGAGCATATCCTTGATTGTAGAGACAAGCTTGTAGAGCTCAAACCTTCTTAGGGATACATCTGAGAGCAGGGTAATTTTCTTTGTGCATCGCGCTGCCTAGGCCCTTGCAATTGTTAGCCCTCACATGCCTGGGGGTCTGAGACCCACCTCCGTGCTCGGACTGCTCCAATGATCCTGGGTGTCTTGGCCATGCCAAAGCATGCTGATGTAATGCATGTCGGTCTACCAGATAAACGCACGATGGAAGCAGGTCGTATCTTGAGAATCTTGATTCCAGCCGTCGGTGTGCAACTCTGGAGCTCTAAGGTAAACAATCCTGCCTCGTTTGATCATGTTAATACGGTATTTCTCAAATGCTGTCATGGAGACAGAGATGCGGATGCTGCTACGTCTTGGGGTCGAGAATGGGGCTGGGAAAGGTTGCCCAGAAAGACAAGATCCTTCCACGAGGTCTTGACTACAGCAGCAACAGCAGCAGCAGCGATCTGACATTTGAAGTTACTTTTCGGTGCTGCGGCAGAGCTATGCAAGCCCTCGCCACCTGCAGCAGCCTGCAGCTTCCAGGTACAAATTCCAGCTGAGCAGGTGCAAGTGGCATGCAGCAAAGGCTCTGATGCTCCTTGAACAGTCGGCCAAGGAACGGGCTCGTCACAACAGGGTCCTGCAAAAGCAATCGTAATGAAGTAAGTGATCCTAGCAAAACTGTAACGCAGTGCTTTCTACAATAAGATCACCGCTGGCCCATTCAACATACCGTCCTGTCCGTAGTTGCCTCCGTAGCGGTACTGCCGCACGAAAGAAAACAGATCATGCCTGCAACGGCTGAGGACGCAAATGACCGCAAATAAACCTGCACATCCGGCACTGGTCTGTCCATCCCCCAACTCATCCAGTATTGCCTCAACATGTTGCGTAGGAATGCGCGCTCGAGCCAGATCCAAAAAGTCTCCCTATCGACCATATCGTAGGCGAGGAAATCACCTTGACATTTCGTTGCAATCCAGAGGCTGGCACTCAGTCGTCACATCGTCACATACGGCTGCTAGGGAAATTGCAGGTGCAGGGAGGATGCATAAGGAGACTGTTCTGAATCCAAAACTGCATAGGCGAAACTCCTGAACACCGAAGGGTGCGACAAGCATCTGTCCATCTGAGCCTTCAGACCTACTTGCAAGAGAGGATCCGAATCCAAGACCTGCTTCGTGCACTTGCGAAATCCTGCAACGCAGCGGCAACTGCAACTTTCATTCCCATTGCACTCTTCTGCCACATGTCTACTGAACATCACACCAAGACCTGTGGCTGCAAAAACAAAGGTGCTGCGTCCTAAGAACCCAATGTTGGGCACTGATCCCCTGAACATACTGCTGCCCGAAATCAGCATACTCATCACCCCGGTGTTTCGTCACAACTGCACAAGTTGCGCACGGTCCTGAACGCATCGAACACGCCGAGGTGCAACACAGCAGTCCCAACGAGGGCAAAGAAGAGCAGCAGCGTTTCTGGCAGCGACCAGAGATTGCTCTTCTTGTCCTTGGTGCAGAAGCGCTACTAAGCTCAATTAACCGACAAAGACACAAACAAGACCAGGCATGTTGCATATTCGTACTTCAGCCAATCCAACAGCTCCGTCAGTGAACATTCGGTCGACTTGTGGTCCTGCAGGGGGGTTGCCCGGCTCAACAGTTATCATGATTCTTAGCTGGGGCATCGCAACGCTGAACCAATGCACTCGTGCACGGCCGGATGTCCTTCTCTTGGCCAAACAATGTCTTCCTAAGCTCTCCGAAGAGTGCAGCTGGCTAACTGGGGCAGCTTGAGGCAGAGAGTGCCATTGTCCCGGAATTGCTATCACGCTGAGGATTGAAGTTGCACTGCAGCTAGCCAAACGGGAAGCTGCGGCCGAGAGTCTTCACCAAGGTGAAAGCAACATTGCCGCGGGTAAGACCCTTGTGAACATCCTCCACAGTGACCTCCAAAAAGCAACTAGCTTGGAACCAATCAGACCGTTTTGTTACATGATGTGGGGAGGCTTAGATTTGCAGCTGCACCAGCTGGCTCCATGGGGACACGTTCATCCTGCATCATCTTCTGACGAACATTGCTCCAAGATTGCTCTGTGCTGAGACGGCATAGTGCTAGCAGCACATAAGGCTAGACTGCTTTGTGCGGCGAGAAGTTTAGGTCCTTAAAAACTCGCGATCGGCCTCCCCAAGACCATCCACGTCACAGTCTTTGATCCACTCCTTGATATCTTGGGCTGTTAGACCGCAGCCGTCCTTGGTGAAGAACGATTTCCCCTCCATTGCCCTGGAAGAGAAGAGAGGTGAACCCATGTCCGTAAGGTCTATCAGCAAATTCAGCAAACTATCCCGGGCGTTCAGCTCAACAACTTCTTCCAAAGAAGGAATTTGCCATGCCGAGACTCAATCGAACAGAGCTTAACCAGCTCATGCGTCTCGATGCTGCCAGACACATCGAAAGCAAAAAACAGCCTGGGATCATCTGGGTTCTCTTGGTTTAGTGTGTCTACCTCGATCTTTCTCTAGATATGAAATGCCCTCTTCGAGGTATGCTGTCAGAAAAATAACCTCATCAGGTTCTGAGTTTGGATACTCTTCCGCGTGAGTTCCAGGGGACAAACGCATGCGCAAATTGTTAGGACCTCTGGATACAGGATCATGCAAGGCCGCGCTTACGATCACCGCCGTGCTTACAGTCACCGCCGCCCAGCTGCTCTTGCACGTCATCTCTAGTGATGAGGTGCACATGGCCTGGCAGAGGCGGTCTGGTCTCCAAAGAAACACTCAAGAGGCCCTGGCAGATACCATGTCTCAATTCACTGCATGCCATGGGCATGATTGTCTTAATGTTTCGAGCTGTTTCCACATTGCGGTAAGCCTGTCTTCTGCAAGCTGCCAGCTCTGTCAGCCCCTCGATGGCTTCCGCCTGGCCTTCCTTCACCTTCTCCCAGACGGCGCAGCGCTGCACCCTCTCTTTCAAGGGCTCCACTGCGAACATTGCGGAGCGGGCCAAGCTTCTACATGTCTGAATTCACATTGTTTTGTCGCTCTCCCCTGACTACTTGAGCCTTGCGAGCTAAAGAATTTGTCTAGCAGGTTGTGAGCATAATTTGAAGGGATGTTGTTCTGGCCAGGAGCGCGTGTAAAAATGATCGGATGGATCCCGCAATATCCAGCAGCATCACTTGCGGGCTTTCACCCTGGTTTGGCTCTACCTTCAACAGCTGAAGCCACACGGATACGCTTGTGCGTTCAACACCTTTGTAGGGCCTCCCTCTTCCAAACCATCCATGTTGGCCCTGGTCAACTTGTCCATGCTATGTTAGGAGTCAGAAATCATCGGACTGTAGCCCTCTGCGCTTGTTGTGTGGAAGCGTAACTTATCGGACTTATCGCATAGAAATCACCACAAACGGTCAACCTGCCTGATCTCGTGGCGAAAAAAAAAACAGCTGATGACTGCTTCTTTTATGATGCTGGGCCAGGAGCTCCTGATCTGCGAGTCGTAGTTGCACGCGTAATGATTGTCATTACCACAACGAGAGGCATCGATAAGAACCAGATGAGGCAAAATAAGGATAGGAAAAGTGGCTATAGATACGACAAGACGGAAACTTTACTCATGAGGAGAAAGAAAGCCAAAGCATCAAGAACATTGGCCTTACTGGCCAGGCCCCAAGACAGCCGCAAGCTGCTGAGCAGAGCGCTGTACGGAGACTTGTAGTTGGCGGTTACCATGTTGCGGCATGTTGCGGCTTCATATGAAACACAAGAAGCTTGAGGTGCTTACTTTAGAAAGCCTATCATGGTGGAATGGCATTGCAACATGGCCCCAAAATGGCTCAAGACTGTTCCCAGCCTGAATTCCACGGCACCTGACAAGGTGCAAAAGGGGCCAAAGCCTTGATGGCAAATGGCAAATGCAGAGCCGCTGAGCCCATGCTCTCTTGGGCTCTCTGCCTCTCTGCCCCAGCCACAGACAGCCGATGCCGATGCCGCATTGCAGCGAGCAGGTCATGTATCTGCCGCCCCGCTTGGACGTCTTGTAGCTTGGGCTGGAACCTGAGGCTGCAACCGGTGTACATGCTGGTGAAGGGATTGATTTGGGGTGGGGATAATGGCGGCAATGCCAGTCCTAGCGGCATAGTAGGTTGCCTTACTGCGTTCTCTCGCGGTTGCAGGAGAAGCTGCAGCAGCAGCCGCAGCAGCACCAGAAGCTCTGAAGAACAGGGCTGATAATCTAGTGTCCAAATTCCAGCTGCTGCAGCATGGCCAAGGATGTGCCCAAGCCCCAATTCGCAGTTGGACACATCGGGGGACATCCCTGGTCTGCATTCGCAAATTGACGGCACTTCCACGCCGCATGCAAGAACAATTTGCTTCTAGTTTGATGGAGGACTAAGGCCCACGTCAAGTCACCACTCCACGCTCAAGATGCTGCGTGGTGTGAGCTCTCTTGACATGCTCTTGGTCTCGATACACTTTACCTTCCATGTTCCTGCCGTATCTTTCAGAAGTTTAGCTTGCCCAGGGTACAAAAAATGCTCGCTCATCCACAGGTAGTAGTTCAGGTAGTGCAGGTTGCTTGACTGGGTCTACCAAGCTTGGCTGAAACCTCAAGTGACACAGCATTGGTTTCTTGCATTGTGAGTCACATATGTGCAGTGGAAGGCCATCACGCCTCTTGAACGCTATGTCAAATTCACCGCATCGCAGCAATGAGCGAATTCTAGGACGAAAAGCTACAAGTCCCTGCCAAGTGCGGGGGCCGAGCAGATGCAATGTGGGCTGGAGAGATTACAAGTGTGTGAATGCTCTCGTCTTGGCAACATGCCATTGAGGTTTCGTCAGTCTAAAATGTCCCTGGGTGCTTGCGGCATCACACCTGGCATCTCTTTCTTCGCGAACTTTGTTGCCACAACGAGGTTGGGGGGAAGTTGCTCCTCAAGCTCCTCCTCAGATCAAAGCTGAGGGACAAACGCAGGGCTCTTCTGAAGCTATATCAGTTGCTGAAAGGCTTATTAGATTACTTAGAACGCTCGGTCTCGTTTATGAGGGCTTCATCTCGCGCTAGATGCATTTGGATGATTGCTCGCGTGTAGCATCAGGAAACAGAACCGGCGAACTTACCTGGATGCATCTGCCAGTCCATCAATGTGAACAATGTAAAAACTGCTGGCCTCATCAACTTCCTCAACCTCTGCCAAGTCTTCAGCATCTTCGTCATCCTCCCACTCATCCACTTCACCATCCTCGTTTCTCCTTGGAGCTGAAGCAGGTTTGGAGCTTCTGGCTCTCTTTGCTGCGCAAGCGTTCGCAAGACAGCAGACGCGAAGCCGTTCCAAACAAGGCTTTACAGAAGATAGAATCAGAAGCATGAGCGAGAGCACGTACTGAACACGGTTGCAGTAATCTAACTCAGCGTACAACAGCCCGGGTCCAGCGTAGAGCCAGGCAGCTGGATCGGATCAGCAAGCACCTCCCAAAATTTTCTCATTGCATGACCTCACCGGGACAGCCAGGGTAGTACCTCATAAGGCTCCATGTGCCTGGTGACTGGTGGCTCCGAGAGTCCAGCGGTGTGTCGCATAGACAACCAGAAGCAAGAAAGCGGGAATGCCATGACCGATCAACGATGCGGCTTCCCAACTCCCGGCTGCAGACCGCAAAGGCATCTGGACAAAGGAAGCCTCAGCTACCACACGTCTTCAAGTCTTTGACCATGACGCATGAAATGCGCGCAAGATCGCGCTAGTGCGGCAAGGGCAATATGTGCTCCAGAAACGCCACAAAGCAGTGTGTGCCCTGACTTTTGGCGTAGGCCTCTTGCAATCTCTACACTGAAGTCAGACATATATACGACAGGCCACCTTGGGCAAAAGGATGAGCCAACAAGGACAAGACAAACTGACTCATGCCCAGCAACCCCCACAGCCAGCCCGCCAAGGGCAGACACCTGCAGGAAAAGAGACGCACTTGGGCCAGGGTGGATGCTTGGGCTGTGCCTCTTATCACAGCGATGACAGGTCTCTCAACCTTCTACAAGTTTGAACGCCAAACGTGGCTTGCCCAGGCCCAAAAGCTGCTGACTCAGGGTTGCTTTCATTCCCCATGCAATGCGGGGCGTTCAACTGATGAACTTCAGGCGCGGCAAGCTGAACCATCCACAAAGACATCGCTGCTGAGCTTAGCTGAAGTGGATCTCACAGCACCTGGCCTGGCCTGAGTGTGGAAAGTGGTGATGTACTCCCATGGCAAGGCACGAAGCAGTACCACCTTTGCAGGTTGCAGGGAGTGGTAGCAGGATGACAATAACAGATTGAACTCGCAGGCGGCATGCGCTTTGTGCCCAGGGACGCTCATCAAACCGGTCGCAACTCCCAAGGTCACATCCACAACAAGCAGCCTTGTCAGTCATGAAACTGCTGTTCTAGTTTCAGGCTGGCAGACCACTAGCAGCCATACATAGGTTACCTGTTTGTTGCAGTCCAGTTCGAGAAACAATCTGCTGCTAACGCTGCAGGAGTTGCCTTGCCTATATAGAAGGGAGGGCTCGTGATTCCAGAAATGCGCCCGAACTGATCCAAGCTTCCAAGCTCATGCCCTCCCTTGAATGTCTGTAACGAGCTCTTGAATTAATCTGCTTTGTATCTAAAAACAGTACGCAGCCTGCATCTGCATTCTCCAATGCTAGCATCTAAATCAACCCGTGCCCCATGTCCTGCCAGACAAGGCTCGTCAGCAGGTGGCAGAACCAGTGAATTCGGTCCAATACGCATATTGAGAGCGGCGCGCTCACAAGGATGACCCAAGTTGAGAGAAAGAACTTCCAGAACATGTTGGTGTCCAACCACGGCATGACCAGAATGGTCAATACTGCCTGCAGAGCACCAAATGTCCAGAGTGCAGTTGATCAAGCTACTCTGCCGACCTCAGAGACCTCAAGACTTCAGGTTTCGGTCTACAACTGGGGGGTGTCTACAACTTGTTGGGGCAGCGGAGGGAAGGGGAGGGCAGGGGGTGAACCGTGAACAGCTCCCTTCCTGCAGCAGGCCCTCCAATGTGTAGAAGATGCTGATGACATCCAGGCCGAGTCCCTGCTCTGCAATGAGCATCGGGAAAACGTTGAAGCCATAGAAGCAGAAGCCAAAGACCTTTCCAGACATGCGGACAGTGCTACACATGAGAATATGGTACACTGTGAAAGAAGCTCGGCGCTGCAAATGGCAACGAATCCATGCTCAAGAGGCGACGCCTGGTGCAAAGGCTAAAGTCAGTCCTCGACATTGCACTCCCCCTTTTCAGAACGTTGCCAGCAAGAATGGATATCTGACTGACGCAGAAACACTGCTGCCCTCCGTCAAATCCTTTAAACTTTAGCAGAGCCGCGTTCAAGCACTGACAGACAGCGAGGACTCGGAAACAGCCGTCAGCCCGAGGGCTCCCTGCTGGAGCCGTCTGAGAAAATCTTGTTGCCTGTGAGTCAATCAAAAGAGGATATTGCAACATGTTACCTGTTCATTTGCCATACTCGAATAACAGCACTGCAAATCAGCACATTGAGGCGGCGAACAGTAACCGCAAGCCCCTACAAAGCAACTAATACCCTGACCAAGGGCAGGCCAAGATAAGTGCACTTGCGATGCTTGCGGGTGGTGGCTTCCTGCGCGTACTACCCGCCTAGGTCAGCGGACCTGTACTATTCACACAAGTTACAGCTTACTACTACTTTCGCCTTTCTTGGTCTGGTTGGTGTCACAACATTCCTCCAAGTGGCACGGGAAGCGCGGAGCACAGCCTCTAGGCCACCAATGTTGGTCAGCTCGCGAGCAAGAATCCTATGCGTTGAGAACAATGAAAGTGAGAGAAGGTTCAGCGTAGCAGGTTATTTTACAAGTGCACATTGGGAAGGACAGCATGTTCAGCCATGCAAGACCCTGTGCCACTACCAGATTGAAGGCCAAGAGCGCCTGCCCAGCATTTTGCCGGAGCGCTGGGTTAACACCATGGTGGACGTCTTAGGCAGCTTGATCCCTCTCTGACGAGTACTGCTGCCAAGCTTCGGGGTGAAAGGAGTGAAGTTCGTCGCACGCTGCAAAACAGTTTTCCGATCGGCAAAAGTCCTTGGCAACAGTTTTTGAAGTTGATCACACCAGCATCCCGAGCCATCGAAGGCTGAGCACGCATACACTATACACCTTAGGCACGACCTCCGGCTACAACTCAACGTGACCTCTGAGGCTGAAGCGAACTATTTTCTGAAGCCCTCTCACTGCAACCGCTGTCAAGCTTCATGACCAACAATTTACAATTTCCCGCTCGAAGTGGTGTGCGGAATGCAGCCGAAGAGCTCGCGCATCCGAGCCATCGTGCTTCGGCGGGTAGTTCGCAAGGCACTCTTCCTCGGCGAATGTTGAGTGCTGAAGAGTTAAAATTGAAGTACATGATTGCTCAGAACATGCCGCCACCATGCCGCCGCCGCCGCTGCTACTGCTGCTGAGCTGGGTTGGGGCAGTGACGCAACTCTCATCAAACTTGTCGTGAAAAGCTCAAAGTCAGCTGCGAGTCATGGCAATCAGTTGGTTTCAGATAACCTGCTCGTTCTTACCAGCTGCCCCCGGAAAGCCACCGCGTTCCAAAACTTCAGCAACCAGGTCACTTGCCGGTCCGTCCTCGACGCAAGTTGCAGGTCTTGCCCCTGCCAAACTGTGCAGTCATGGTCGATTCCTGAGCAAAATCAGGGTTGTCTCGAGGGCTCTGGACTCCTTCAACTGTATGCGCCACATCAAACGGCTTTTCCTTTGGATCTTACAACTCGCACTCGAACAGTTCCTGGCTCGAAAGAAGCCTGGAGTCCAGCTTGCCAGTTGCCACGTTCTGCTCTGCAGCTTTACTTGAGGTACGCGGAGTGCTGTCTTCCACCTTTGGGCTGCAAAGTTCCAGCACAGCACCTAGGGTTCTAACAATGCTCCAGGACCGTGCCGCCTAAACTTAGCGTCTTCCACAGGCTCCAATACAACCAGGATTCTTGCGAGCTTTGATGGCTACAAGTTCCCGACTTGCTAGCTCCAGCATCAATGCTTTCCGAAAATGAGCCATCGTTCTCCAGGCCCACCCCCGGCCCCAGCCTCCGGCATCACAACGGAAAAGGCGACCTTTGCACCAGCTCTTGGACTGGGCAATGGCTCATCCTCCGGCTCTCTCTTGATATCCTTAGCAAGGGTCAGCACTGACCTCAACCTCATCTTTTCGTAAAGCTGGGCAAGATCTTCAAGATCACACACCACTGCTACCCAGCAGATCCCAGCAGCTGGAGCGGCTGGAGCTGGCTCACGCGACTTGCGTGCCCTTGGGCTGATGGCGGCTTGGACACTGGCGCGCTCGTCCTCAAAGCCGTGGTTTCTTAAACAAAGCTTTGCCACTGCTACGCTGCTACGTGCATCCAATTTCTTCAAAGACTACTTGTCGCTTCGGGCATGGTTCATTGGACGATCTGGTCACCTTTGTGCTTCTTATCATGGTGGTGACACCAGTCCGACGCACCCGGTAAGCGTGCAGATGGTAAGTCTGAAACCGCATTCAAGCCCTGCCCTGTTCGGTGTGGAAAGCATTGCAACAAATTCTCCCCCTCCCAACATAAGCCTATGGTGTCGTGGCATCTCTTGCGTTTGTCCTTCACCCCTTCCCTTATTCCCTCCTGCTTCCTGTTTCCAGCTACCAGCAATAGATATTTGTTGCACGGCCTTTGGAGAGTTGACCTCACTTTGCACGAAGCTCTTTTCCTTGTTGATTGCGATTGCAGCACTTGATTTTCAACCCCAAAATACTGAGCATTTGTCAATCCAGCCGCAACGGTGTTCAAGTCGTCACCTGCTTCAGGTGAGTTACTACGGGCCACATAAGGGTGTGCCACACCTCTTGCCTTGGCAAGTCTGAAGGATGCCATTGCTTTATCATGTGCTTCCCACCTCATCCCCCAGCCTGCCATCTCGAAATTTAACCTCCTCCAGTCTCCAGCCTTCCAATGCTCAACAATTTTTTGCCGACTGGCCGGCTGTGTGCTTCGCTTACTTTTCCTTTTGTCCCTGTCATCCTCCCCAATCTCTAACTCTTGCGTCCTCCCATCCACCTGTTTCCAGCTTCCCCGTCACTTCTGATAATTTGTAGTTGCTTTGCTTCAGCATTTGTTAGATGGATGGACCAGGCTCTCGGGAAGCTGCCGCTCCAGGTTGGAGGGCAGGGAACACGCCAAGGTGAGAGAAGAGGTACAAACACTGATTGCCGTGGAAGATCGCGTTCCAACAAGGTCGAGGCAGGAACCCAAAAACCAAGCAAATGACTGGATTCAGGAACATCTTCTCTTGTTTGTTTCAAAAGGCCCAAACATTTGCGCAAACATCGTGCTCGCACATGGGCAGCCACCAAATGCTTCGTGCGAGCTGCAGCGAATTGAGTGCTTTCTGATATGGTGGTGTCCAGTCCATGCTTTGCAGTATCCCGAGCCACCCAGATCACGGCCTTCGAACCGCTCTGACGTGGTGGCCAGTGGCGCTCGTCTGTTCCATAAATCGATGTCCCGCAGCAGTTTCCCTCCCATTCAGGCTCAGTGATCCAACTACTGCAGCAAGTGTGGATCACACAAGGCGCTTCTCAAGCTAATCTCTCTAAAAGCTCCACTCTAAGCTGCTCCAATTAGGAGAGGCAGTCAAAGCGCCATCAGGGCGGTACACACGCGTTGGGTTCAGTTGCAACCAAAAGAAACTCAACAAATGCATACGAACAATTCCCAGGTCAAGTGCTCTTGTGTCTCTGAACTTAACCGCTACCACAAGTTTCCTCACTCAAGACTCAAACTGAATATTTACAAGAATGCGCCGGCTGAGAGGGGCGTTTAGGGGCTGGCCAGCTCAACCTCAAGATGATTCGAGGTCCCTCTATAAACAACGTGATTTTGAGGCAGCAAGAAGGTGTGGACCATGATGCTTGATGAAGCTAAGGGATTGAAAAAAATCGAAACTCCATGTTGCTCTTGACACTTGAGCATGAACACAAGAACAAGCGAACGGGTGCATGGAAAGAGCCGGCGAACTTTGGCCAATACTTCAGCTAGCTGTAGCCTGGGCATCAGTGAGCCTTTCGGCACACACAGATATCGTATACGCACAAGGTGTCAGATACTAGCCTTGCGGCGTCAGTGAGGTTAAAAGAGGTCAGCGAAGACACGGGATAGTTTACCAACACATCCGCGTGGATGGTAATGATGGTCATCCTGCTGAACAGTGCGACCATAAGATGAGGAAGGCCGCCAAAGCATGTGCAGGAACCCTGTGATGGCCAGAACAAACATCTTGAAGCGGCAAACCTACAGTGCCTCTCCTCTGAGGTGGACATTGAGGTCTTGCCTTCCATTTCCTTCTGCGCGCGCCTCCAAGAAGGAACTCTCAAAGGGCTGCTACCCTCTACCAACCGTTTCAGCTAAGGGCACTGTGACTGTCCCATAACACGGGCATGCTTCTGCAAATAAACTTATCAGATCGGTCTACGCAATTATTTAGTCATATTGTCCTGCCAAAGCAAGCATGCCTTTGATTGCTTTCTGGAGAGCAGGGTGGTCCCAGTATGTAAGACAACGGGAATCATATCAATTACTATATTGCGGAAATGGGGTAATGATTCAGCAGGCAGTAAGGGAGTAAGCGATCCCCGCTATGTCAGCAGATTGCTATTCCGTTACCCGCCAAGTAAGAATTGAAGCTTGCTGGAAACTCTCTTTCCACGGCCTCATCCTCGCCGCACCTTGGCGGCACGAATGGATTGCAGGCTTTCAGGGATTTGGCCTCACTTTGCCAGTTTAGGCACTTTCCACTTGTGCTGCTTGTTTGCTTGGGTCCTCCTGACGGGCTGACTGGAAAGTTTACACTCCTCGTGTACTGCAGGACCATCGTGCTAGAGATAGTAGAACAGCAAGCGAAAGCAAGTAAGCTTGCCGCATGCCACGAACCGCGTCAAACCAATGGACATCGCGATTCCTACCCTGCTCTTCCAAAGCCTGTGCCCACGTACATCACCCAGCCCAGGAGAAAAGAAAGAAAACAAACTCTGGCAATGGCACTCCAGAAGCTTCTTCGAGGCACCAGGGCCCAGGCCTCAGGTTCCACAGCTGTGCTTAGAAGCCAGGAAGGGAGATTCATTTGTAACTTCTGAAACATGTTAATTTGCTACATGAGCCATAGTCTCAACTCCTAGTATCCCCCTTAATATCCCCTATAGTAGTCCCTTACATAATCCCCTATATAACCACCCTTTAAAGAGTTTAGCCTATGGCTCACATGACTCCACGCCTGGGGTCGCTTGTGACTGCTGTGGGTTTGGGGTCAGGATCATGGCTCGGGGCACAAGTTAGGTTTGGGGTTGCGGGGTATGCGTTTAAGGTTTTAAGGTTCACGGTTTAAGGTTCAGGGTGCTGCCATTACGTTGGGCTAAGGGTTCAATGTGTAAGGTACGCGGTTCAGGCACATGGTTGAAGGGCTTTTGGGGGTTAGCGTAAGGATTTAGTGTCAGGATGATACGGTGCCCGATCGAGAGTGTAGGTTCAGAGATCCGGCTTTATAAACTTTAGGGAACACGATCGCATGAACTGTTTTACCCTGGGATACTTTCGGGGCTCTGCAACGGCGTTTTGGTTGGGTTCAAACTTGTTGCGATTAGGGTTGAGGCTCAGAGTCAAGGTCAAGGGTACAGGCGAACACCGAAGTGATAACAAAAGCAGTTCTGTTGGCACCCCCGCAAGGAACCGCCCGTTACGACTAAAAAACATACGTCATAACAAACACCCGTTTCAGCATGTAGCCGCTGGCATTTGGCAGCTACGGGGAGCTTTGGAAACATGGATTGTGTGAAGCCTTTTTCGCAACGGAAGTCATAACAAACGGCCTTCTTACTTTTGAACCGCTGCTGTAGAAGCCATGTCCTAAGGCACCATCATGGTGTACAGGGGCTTAAACAGAGTGCCTGCGCGAGCCCTGCGCGACTCTACGCGAGCCACGCCCGAGTCAATGTGAAACCAGCACTTATGAAACTAAATACAGAGGCCCCGACCGTAGTCATAGTATCGGCTGTACAGAAGTATGCGCATAGGGAGGAGCTTAGGGAGTTTCGGGGAGACACAGAAGGGCTTGAGAAGCGTCATATAGTTTGCAATCTCAAGAAAAGCAAAACTGCAATGACACCGCCAATTGTTACGACCGTGTGCGTTTGCGCTTCACCAGTGAAGCCAGTACATAACCTGAAAATCGTTACGACTTCAGTTGTCCCCTGTAATGCTTAACGTCAGGGTGTAGGGTTGATGTGCGCTTGGGGTTATTAATGTCGGGGATTAGGACTTCGCTTTATGGTTTGGGCTCTCTTTTTTTTAACCCCTCGGACTTTTGATGCCTGCCGAAACAGCACGGGGTTCTTACCACCTGGTAGGACTAAGCAAAGGGAACTAAGCAAAGCATCTACCTACCTCTCAGTAGCCCTTGCACAGCACAGACTCACCCTGCTGGTTCTGTACCGCCGCCCTGCCCTTGACCCTGACCGTGACCTGGACCCTTTCTGCTTGGCGTGCTTGCGGAACCGCGTTCTTCCATCTGATCATTGTTGTCAACAGCACGACCATTCCAGGAGCTTGCAGCCCTGCCCTGATCCCTGGACCCATTCCGTAGACGACCCTCGGCTGTGTCAGTCTCACCCTTGTTCACGGCATTGCCATCAGCTCTCACTTCACGCTGCCCTGCTCCTTCTCCAAGACAGGTAGTACGCGTCGCCGCCTGGAGCTCCATGTTGGTCACTTGGAGCTGGATGGCCACCTCAAACTGCGAGCCGCAGACAAGAACCTCATTTTGGCTGTTGACCTCAACCCCGTTGACGAGAACCCTCCGCATTTTGACTGCTTTGCGTTGACTCTTTGTCGCGCAGAGGTCGGGGCCAGGTTCCGTGTCCACACTGCCGGCTCGCTCTTCATCCTTGGTGTTCAGGGCCATCCGCATAGCCTCATCATCCGCCCTTTGCGCCGCCCTGGCCTTCTTTCTTTCTTTGCGGTCTATCTTGTCCTGCTGGACGTCACGAAGCACCCCATCCACCTGGTTGCTTGCTCCTTCCAGGGATTCGCTGTCCGCTTCCGGCTGCAGCAGGACCAACAACCTTCTTCGCCAGCACTCTGCAAATTCATCCGCTGCATCTCAGCTTCTTCGCTGGTGTATGTTACCAGGAGTGCTTCCACGGCCTGCCACGCCTCCTCATCAGCACCAACCTGCATGTCCAAAAAAAAAAGTGCATCAGCTGGTTGGCATGTGCTCCGACCCTCTCTCCCTTATTCTTGTGAAATTCTAAGTCTTCCTGGAGGGCCTCGATCCACATACCCATTTGCATTAGGTTCACTTTGTCCTCGTCCTCCAGGAGCATGGCATCAGAGTGTTGGCGACCCGAATTTTCTTCCGTCGTGCCCTGGGCTCCACGGCACTTGCTTCGAACCCTTTTCCAATACCTTGACGCCCACAATGCATTCTTTTGGTCCGGGACCCTTGCAACATCCCTCACACGCCAGGCCCCAGCATCCAAGGCTTCTCGTAGAGCTCCACAGACCTGCCGCATGGATGGCAGCAAGCTCCTTGAGCTCCGAACCACCATGGCTCCAACCACGAAGAGGAAGTCTTTGATCTTTCCAGGGCTCTTCTCACTCACCTTCTCCAGTTTGGCGCCGAGGTCGTCACTAAGGCCTTCAAGTTCCACTTGAGCCATCTCGCCCAATTGTACCCCGTTGTGCATCAGACAGCTGGAGTCCCTATCATCTTCTCCATGTTCACCTTCCTCTGGGGCAGGTGCACCTCCTTCAGGCTCATCATCTCGAGCATCATTCGGTCTCGGCGGCATGGGGTCCAGGCAGGAAATGCAATGGACGTCCGTCTGCAGCAGTGGGCGTATTCGCCTACCGCATGATCAAACAACTGTTGCTCAACCAGGTAGGTCTCTAGTAGGACTCTCAGGTCCAGCAGAATAGCCCCAATCATCGTCATCAACCCTGCAGCCATGGCCCCCCATCGGGGCGTCCCAAGCGGAGGCGAACCCACCACACTCCTTCTCCTTCTCACAACCCTTCTTCGTCTTCGAATATTGCCTGGTGCCCTCGGCCGTTTCGGTGGTGGCTGGTCCTCAGTATCCCTATTCCGTCTCGTCCCACTTGTCTGAGGACCGAACCCTCTTTCACAATTTTGAGCCCTTGTCACCACATCATTCACCGCCATCACCAACTCCATTCCCAAGATGGACGTGTAGGCGTGAAGTCCCATCAGCATCCTCATCATTCGCTGGCGTCATTCGTGCATAACTTGGCGGATTCTGGCCTCAACAGCTTGCGGGGCCACTCGAACTCTGCCATCTGATACACATCCTGGTAGGTGTGCACCCTGAGCTGCTTCGCCACCCAAGCACAGAATTTCTCCCCGTAACAAAACTGCTTCACGCAGCGGCATGTCAGGCGGCGGGTCGTTCATCAACAAAGGTCTTCCAGCTGGGGCGGGGCGCGTTCTCCATCTCCCATAGTCACTTCAGGATTACGCGCGGAGCTTCTCTGGAGGGTCTGCCACCATCTCTTGGGCGGTCTGCGATCTTCTCTGTGTCCATGGTCCCATCGTCCATCCCTACTTCTTCCGCCCCCATTCCGTCCATGGTCTCTACGGTTGTACCTACCATGTTGTCTCCAGGCGCAGTTCCACTCTTCCATAAATGAGCTGATTTCATGGTCCCATTCCTTGCCAACAGGATCTCTCCATCCATCCTTCCCTTCCCGAACTTTAAAACCTCTTTGATTAGCAAGGGGCCCGCTTTCACATAGTCCTTGGGGAATCAAAGAGAAGTTCAAGAAAATGTGGAAGAAAGGGATTGGTCGGAGACTGCGATGAACAAGGCTTACTGGTCAAGCAGGGCGGGCACAGGGTTGGAACGCCGGGACATACCGTGGTCCAGCGGAGCACAATTTGCGATAGAGTGCTGATCGTCAGGGTTGTTGAGCGTGCGTGTCTTGAAGCGGATCCTATTGCAGCGAGAGCTAAACCATGCTATGCTGCAGCAGCTGCCAGTGGCTACAGCTGTAGCCGCGCCTTTCTTGCAATGATGGTTTCCGTGTGCTTTTTGACTGTCAGTGTTGCCTTTGGGCTATCTGACAAAGAACCGCTTAAACGTGAGCGGTTGGACGGTGCTGTGACAGCACCTCACGACCGAGGGATGAGAGATGACCTGTTGGCCTCCCTGGATGATGCGGACATGACCATGACCAAGGTGATGATAAAAAAAGGAGTGCATTTTGCCCCCCCGACCTCGCCGATGATGGTGCCTCAACCTCATGGACCCAAATGACCACCTGGACCTCAACGTGGACAAGATCAGCCGCAAGAAGAGGAAGTTTCGCCTGATCAAGGTCTATATGAAAGGGCTGAGATGGAGATGGTTCGAGCATCGACACACGGCCCAAGATCCCAGGGTGGAATGGACTATGACCGTGGATCCTCTGGAGGACGCGATCAACCGCATGACCGCAGAGCCTCTTGGAATCAAAGATGTCCTTTGCTAACAGATCATGACTGGAAGATAGGCCACAAGCCCTCTCAACCTTACCGACTACGGTGCCTCAACCTTGCGAAGCTCGGCGACCACGTGCGCCCTCTGGAGGACACGATCATCTGCGTGGAGCGAGCTTCGCGCGCAGAATGGCAATATGAGCATAATGAAACAGGATGTATGCTTGGTGAGATCAAGGGAACGCGCGGAGGAGTGGAACAAAATCCTCGCAGAAGTGGGGAACGCCACCGACCTCGCCAGGCGCCGGGGATGAGCTGGAGGGTGCCTCAACTTGCTGCTCAGGGAAGACCACGCGAACACCCTGAATATGATGATTCTGACCTAAGTGCCAGGGGTCCCCCTGCTCGTGACGGAAGTTATAAAGACGCTGGAAATGCTGAACATGGCAAAAGGGGTGAGTGGGAAGAGCGGCGTCAAGAAGGACTACAACCACAACGGAAACACGCGGCTCATTGTCCTGGACGTGCTGGAGGGGCGCCTCAACCTGCGCCTCGAGCAAGACCCATCAGACGTGGATAGTGGCGTCTGTGATGTCGAGCCCCCGTACTTATGCCTTGCTCTTGGGTCCACCAGCTTAGTGGTCTAAACATTGACAGCTCGCCTGCGCATCCTGGATTTAGGCTTTGTCCATTCCTAGCGCGGTGTCCAATGTAACGCCATCTGAGCCTCACCGCCATAGAGCTCCACCTCTCTTTGCCCAGCATATGGAGTAGGTGCCTCGCGCCCCGAAAGGCCCGTTGCCTATAGTCCACAAACGCCTCAGATAACCCAACATACTCACTAGGAGCTCCATGTGTTGGTTGAGCATCTTGAGGTTTGCCACCGTCGGGCGCAATGCACCGATGATCCAAGAGAGGGTTCCAAAGCATACCCTGTCAAGGACTCTTAGCCTGTCCCCTATTTTGGCACGGGAGTGCAGGATGCTCCAGTTTGCTCTGAACGACTTCCTCACTTTGTCAAACAGCGCCTCAAGGAAGTCTGCTCCTGTCACCCTGGGGCCAACCGGTAATCCCATCACCATCAGGGGTGTTCCAGGGGGTTGAGCCTTCAAGATCGACCCTTGGACTTTGACGCGGTCCCCACCCGCCTCCCCGAAGACAATCATGGAGCTCTTTTCCAGGTTCACTCGCAAACCCGAAAAGTTGAGGCGGTCTTGGAGGTAGGAGATCTGGTTCTGCATTTTATCGATACTGTTGCTCCATCCCACCAGATCATCCGCACGCCACCCTTGCCAGTGGCGCTTCACTTAACCAATTGGCCTCATCGTCCCGCCCCTCCTGGAAATGCGCTGCAGCACCAGCCTGCTAAAGGTTTTGTAGACACGATTCGTCAAGGCCACCGGTCTCAATTGAGAAGCATGACATGGAACCTCCACTTTAGCCAGGAGTGTGAGTATACTGGTTTGCCATTGTTGCGGCATGCACTGCGAAGGGAGAATACTGTTGAAAAATGTTGTCAACCCAGATAGCCCTTCCTCAACCTCGACCAATGCTTTTAGCAGCTTTTGAGGTACCTCATCTGGGCCTATAGCCTTCTTACCCTTCCCCTTCATCACCGCGCGTTTTACTTCTTCCTCATCAAACTCTTCACACACGGTCTCGGGGCGCCTGCGGAGCAAGCTTTGCCTGAGGTCTCTGAGGTCAGCGTTGAGACCTGGAAGTCCGTCCGCGAACTTTTTCTGGAAACGATCACGAAGATGAGGCACTGGCTCTTGATCAAGGGCAGCCGCAAAGTCGTGCTGCCAGGACGTCTTAGCCGCCTTCTTGACTTTGCGATATTCACCACAGTCGCTGGCTGCCATTTCCAGTTTTTTGCTGCAGCACTCTTCCCTGAACTTGCGCAGCTGAGACATATATGTTTTCCATGCTTCCGGTGTTCTGGTAGCTCTCGCTGTTCGCCTCAGCCTCATTATCTCTTTTGGCACCCGTTGCCTGGGCTTGCTAATTGGCTTCGTGAAGGCTTTTGCCATGCGCTCCAGGGCGTCCTGGTCGATGACACGCCTTTGAGTTCCCTGGGTCCACCCACCTTTGTCTGTCCTTTCCTGGTGGCTGCTTCCAGGGTGTACCTGATGCTGATGACTTCATGGTCAGAGCCAACTGACAGGCGACTGCCCACATCAACCGTGCATCTGCTCCACATTGCATCAATCTTGTCTTGACTTTTCCTGCTAATGTGCGTTTTTGCGTCTGGATCTATCTGCTCCAACAGCTCCACCCTCTTTGTGGCCAATGCCGCCTTCAAGCTTCTCAACTTTGCAAACGACCCCTAGGACACCGATTCGCCTCCCTCGGACTTCGTCCATCCCAGCCCAACAATGATGTCCCCTCCGAGGATCACCGCGTCCCCGTCGCAGGCAGCTCTGCCATGAGTCTTCGGCGCTGCACCGTATATTCGTCCATCGGGACTCTAGTGGAGAGGTACATGGTGCCAAGCCAAACTCTTTGACTAGAGCCTTGATCCCCCACCTGCACCCACAGACCATGTTCACATGCTTTTCGTTTGATGACAGAAAACTTGTCCTTGTCGATCGCAATGCCAATCCCTCTCCAAGACGTTTCGCCCTGGCACCGAATCAGCAGATACTTACCAATCTCTTGAGTCTTTGTCCACCGGGCTTGCCGCGTGCAACTTCCTGAAACATCACAACGTCACCGCCCAGGACAGGGTCTCCGGTGGCCAGCAACGCCTCAATCTTGATTCCATGACTGTACAGTAGTCTCGGAGGCGTGAAACCATCTCCAGCTGCCTGTCAGGCAGTCATGTAGCTCTCCCACAGCTGGGCTATCTCCCCAACTGGCTCCTTGAGTGCCTCAGCCAGCGCTGTGACATTCACCCAGGCCCCCGGGATTTTCCCTTGCATCATGCAGAACATTGCGCACCTTTGATGCATGATCCGGTCGTTGCCTCTCCTGAGGCCCTCGATTGGCACTGCACCACAACTTGGCCTCCGGCTTCATTCCCTTGGCATTGAACTGAGCCGAGTTCACTGTCTTGATGATGTGTCCCATTCGGTCTCTGGCATCCGTAGCCGCTTCTCCAGCCCTCTCCACAAAGTCCATTATCGCAAACCCTCTACGGATCCCTGGGCAGAAAGGAGGTCTGTCGGGGAACTCCTGCAACTTTAGTTGGGCCAGAGTCTCTTCCACATACTTCTCGAGGTCATCGCGCCTTGTGTTCGAGGGCCACCAGGCTCAACTTCTTGTCAATCCCTCCCAACCCTGTCGACACAGTGGAGCATCCCCGTTTTTCCAACAGTTCAACCCTTTGCCTGAGCGATTTCTGTGCCCGCTGTAGATCATCAAGCTTGCGCTCCTGCTGGCTGATGTGGTGCTTGAGTTCCTGAACATCATTTCGCACTCCGTCAATCCGCTTGACCGTAGTGGCCTCCAGGGTCTGACATGCCCTCTGAATGTCATGGGCCGCCGCTTGACGGATCTCCTTGTCTGCTCCTCCAAGAGGCGCTGGATGGTGGCCAAGGTAACCTCCCGTGTCCACAGACGGCTCTCTTTTGCCTTTCCGGGCGCCATCATGGAGCTTCCATGACCCTCGTCACCCTCGAACCGGTTCGTCACTCTGTCCCCCCGAAAAATCGCGCCCTGGGAGAGTTGCCGGCTCAGCTGCCCACTGAAGCCCCCGCGCCACTGGCTATGGCTCAAGAGGAGACTTACGATGGGCGCAGGGCTAGGGCAAGAACCCTGGTTGATGGATCGGACCAGGGTCAACGGTGTAGGGCTTCAGGCAAGCGATTTCAGGAGCAGGGCTAGGAATTAGGGATTGGGGCCTGTTGATAGGCTTTTTCAGAGTTATTGTCGGGGTAAGAGCTTCGGATCAGATTTCGGGGTTGTTGCAGTTGGGGTGCAGGATTTAGATCTAATGTTTTAAGGTTTGGGCTTGTTGCGTTTCTCGGTTGGGGTTCTGATGGAGGAGATTTTTTGGACAACTCAGGTCATTCGCACTATCCAATTCGAATCGTGAATGTTGCTAAATGCGACTGCTTGCGTGTCTTTGTCTGCGCAAGTGGAAGCTGTGGGCGAGTGGGCGTTTTCAGGGCTGCGCTGTAAGCGCAGTTTGTTGGTGTTGTTCATCGTCATTGGTCACTTTGGACCTTCCACCACTCATGGCAGTATTCGTTGTAGCCAGACTGTG